>PVKB01004815.1:0-124708 GCA_004027205.1 Ctenodactylus gundi
TGGATTCACGCTTACTAGGCAAGTGCTTTATCTGCTGAGCCATTCCTCCAGTCCCCAGAGTCATTTTCTAATTTAACAAGTTCCATCTCTTCTATATATTTTTTTTTATTTGAGCACACCTCTTCCTTACAGAATCTTATAATATTTAATTACAACAAATAGAGTACCACTTCTAATATTTACCTTGCATTTCTGTCTGTACAAATCTAGAAGTTTATTACACAAAACTTCCATCCTCTAAGTAATTGAAGGCCATTATTTATTAACAACTCCACCAATATATAGCACAACATATTCGTTTCCCTGGATCCACAGTGCTGCCATATTTATTTTGCAAGTCTTTGTAACCTGAAAAGTTTATTTTTTTTTTATTATGGTAGCTTTCTAGTTTTAAGCCTTGATTCCTGTATCACACTGCTATTGCTGCAATTGTCCTGTGCAGAAAACCACACAAAACTTCAAAAGTTTGAAGCAATGAACATTTATTTCCTTTCCAATGGTGCAAGTAGGACACATTTACATTGTTTGGGTGTGTGCTTCTCATTGTAGGCTTGGGTCACCATCAGGTCAGCTTGCAACGGGTTTGCTGTCAGATTGGTGACAGGTTGGCTTTGCCTTGTGTTTCTTACCTTTTCACAATAGGCCCAGGCAAAATATCCAGCAAAAGTGTAGCTTACAATGTAGAAGTAAAATCCTGTGCTGATAGAAAATGGGCTTTAACTGAATTGTCCGAAAGAAGCTAACTCTCTAGACTCCATTTGTTGAGAAATAAGTAACCACCTCCCCTCCTTCAGTCGAATTGATAGCAAAGCCGTATGGCTAACAACAGAGTGGAAATGAGGCCATGCATGACATAAATACACATATTTGTCTTGACAAAATAATCCTAAATGTTTTCATATGCGCTGTAGCTCGCTTAGGATCATCCTACTTTTCTTCTTTGGTCTGGAATGCAATTATGAACTTAAGCTTGGAATTTAGATTTCTTTTACTAAAACAAAACTTTTAAGTCCACATATTTTGTTATTTCTGGAGCAAAATAGAAAACTAATCTTTTTAAACTCTCACTGTGGAGTTATTGAATTCGATGTGAGACTACAATGAGAATGGCAGATTCCTCATTTGGCAAACACAGCATTGGCTCTGATCAAGTGCCAACTAGACATTAAAGGGAACATGAGTGATTACCATCCAATGCTACAATTACAGGAGAAAAAAAGATGGTGATAGTACGCAAAAAATAAGTTGGCATTTCTTTCAAGAATCACAAAGATCACAAGCACACTACTACATTTGTGTTTCAAAAATTTTTATAGCAATCATTGGTAAGTATGGTAGCTTGAACTTAAATTTCTTAAGAAATCTGATATTATTCAATTATGTCAGAAATATACACATAAAAATTTAACTTCATGCAATGCCATACATCTTAGGATATATATGTTACATTAGATACTTACATGAATATTGATGTTCATATATCTACTAGCTAAAAAGAGAAACAATATATAAGCACTGTTACTTGGAGCAACAATTTGTATTGTATTCAGTTATTGACTACGTTGTAACAATGGAAGCTAATAAGCAACATTATGCTTCAAATTAAAATACTTCACTATAAAATGCTGATTAATATATTTATTTGAAAGTATTTAGTAAAACGAACAAATCAAGAAATATTTTAAACAAGATGATTCTATTTGAATGCATTTTGAAGTGAAATAAAAGGTAAGACTAGTTTGTTTAGTGCTCAAATTCTTATTCATGTAATAAATTTATTAAATGTCGCAAAATATTTTAAAAGATTGAATTTTGTTATTCCCAGGGACTAGATGAATAACCATGATAAAACAGAGAGAGATATTTAATATACTTTGAAAAATTTTACTTCCAAATTAATGTATTGTGCCCATGAATATTCAATTTTACAAGTATTATTTAAAGGGCAACTGAGCACTTGAGATCATTTTATTGAATACTTGACAAGAATATCTTGACAACATTTATATTAGAACTGAACAAAATTTCTATAAAGTTGTAAAACAAACTACTGTTTTTAATATAAAGAATTAAGAAAGAAGATTAGGTAGAAAACTGCACAAATACATAGCTAAATTAAATTTAAAAGCATTTTGTTAAAGCAATTACAAGATACATGGCAACAATCCCTAGTTTATGCATATGCTCTGAGATTTCCATACACCATCATGAGCAAAATCATTGATATCATTTTGTGTCTTATTTGAAATACAATTTATATAACATAAAACTACTTCCTCTTCAATGGTGCAAGTAGGAAATATTTACATTGTTTGGGTGTATAGACCCACCACATTGTACAATTGCTTGTTTTACCTCTATTCCTGATCCTCCAGTGTATTGGAATAAAGAACATGAGAATCATGAAAATCAAATTGATTTTTGTCTAAATCTTAACTGTTAATGATATATCTCACACATCTTCATACATCAATATACAATTAAAAATATTACTTCAAATTTCCTATATCCACTAAAATAAAAGCAAGTATATTAATTTATTAACCTTTTTGGTACTATCCTACCAATGGTTGGTGTGTATACCTTTAAAATACACAATTTTGATGTAAAGAACTTTTAGTATGTGTCTTGAGGTAACCAAGTTTTTTTTAATAAATTAATAAGAACAACAATTAGTGAAAACAATTCAAAGTTTAAATAGTTCTCACATGATAATCAGAAAGTAAAGCAAAAACCTTTATTTTTATTCCAGTACATCATCTTGATGAGCTAAGGGTTTCAATTATTCCTGTCTACAACAGAGATTTCAGATGTTCAAGAGACATGTTCAGGAGCTGAGAAGAGGACACAGCCCTCCACAAGGGAAGCCGGTACTTATCCTGTCATGTGTTAAACATCAATTTACCATGGCTACTGGCAAGAGTTCGAGGTGCTTAGAGAGACATCACTCCTTTAGTTATGTCCCCTCTACTGCGCTGTGTTCTCACGCCTATAATCCATGCTTGTTGGAGACCTCTTTCTCCAAAGACTATGCAGATGAGTCCAGTGATCCTGTGTGTGTTTGTGTGTGTGCACCTGTGTGAGTTTGTGCACATGTAACACACACTGTACTGTAGAGCCTGAAGAGTGCTACATGTCCTTCCTATTTTCAGTCAAATTTAATTGTAAAACACCAACGAAAGTCAAAACATTCATCATTTTCATCACCTCCCTTTTTTGTAGTTTGCAGGTTCCTTTCTGGTTGCCACTCAGAATACATCGTAGTATGAATATACTAAAATTATGTTCATTACATATAATGAGTCTATATAATACATGCATATTGTAGCTTAACCTCATAATCAAACTTATTTTATCTTTGTGTGTGTGTGTGTGTGTGTGTGTGTGTGTGTGAACTTTCCTCTTTTGCTGGATATTGAGTTCCATAAACACTGGTCATGTGTCTCCATTTTCTCTCGATGACTGACACAAAAGTGGTTTTTATGTTTATTTTATTATGAGAATTATAGTAATATAATAACACAAACAAGCAGAATTTCAAAGAAACAAACTCAGTAGTGTTGAGAAACTGATTTAAAAGCACTACAGTACATGTTATGTTGTAGTGAAAAAATTGTCTCTAAGATACATGATTCGTGTTTTAAATTTCCTAATATTAGCAAAAATTTTAAAAAAATAAAAGGGAATGGCATGTCAGAGCAAAAATATTATATTTGTGAAATTATATTTTTTACAATGAGATGCATGAATCTTTTTCTAATCATTGGAGTTAAATTTTGACTTTAAAATATTTTATGTTTCCATAATTACATGTGTAGGTAGACAAATCTGTACATATTTTGAAATTGTAAATACTATTGCTGAACCACAGATTAGTAAATTGGCCTGACTTCTCTCGTATGCTAACAGGCCTATTATTTTTAATTTACCTTTTTACATTTTACACTAATATGTATCATATTCAAATACAAATGATTCAATTGACATATTTATAATTTCATTTAGAATTTTGCTTTCATTATATGTCATGCACTGACTTAGGTGCTTGAGACTTGTAATTCAAATGGTTATTTTATTATTTGATGAAAAAATATAGTTTTTACATTTTGACAAGTAAACTGACATTTTGTGAGGTTAGAAAGATTGCACAGGTTGTAATGACAGTACAAGATACATTTAGACTGACTCAAAAACTTACACATTACACTTAGGAAAGTGTCCGATCAGGATGTCTGCTCTGTATACAGAAATTTGATTATGGCACCACTGTGGCACCTGGAGCACAACTATTAACTTATTCAGTGTGTTTACTGTTCCACCCTCCCACCCCCCCACACACACATATTACATATATTGTAAGAAAGAAAAAAAAAATAGACTTAAAATATATTTTTTGTAGTTTCCTTTTTCTCTTTGTATGCTTCAGCTTCTCTAGGTACTTTCTTTATATAGAAAAAAAATCAAAAATATATCAAAAAGTGATCCAAAGATCATATTGCAACTTAAGCACCCACTTTCTTCTTGCTGCCCAAAAGGAAAGGGTAAGGACAGGTTAGAGAAAGAACAGAACGTCTTAACTATTCTTTCGTCAGATAATGATATAACTTTAGTACCAAGCAGAAGGGCTTGTGAGCCAAAACAAGACAGAAAGGAGTAAAAGAGGGCAAGAGGCTTTTTTCTTTATCTTAATGGCTCACATAATTAAAGACACTTCATAGAGAAAGAATCATTTGAGGTGCGCTTATTAGAGTCAGAAATAGTTCATTATGAGGAAAGAAAGAAGGGAAAGTATTTTAAAAGAAACAGCAAGATCAGACCCATGAGGTGAGGGAATCACAAATTATGCACAGGTTAGTAAAGAATATGCCATTTAGTATGTGAAAGAGGGCTGTCGTGAGGAAGTCTGTGATGGTGGAAGTGTGGCGCACAGGAAACGGCTCACCTCAAAGCTTCCAGACCAGAAGGGGAGACAGGAAATGGCTGGTGTCCCACTAGCCCCTTCAAAGGCAGCTCCACAGTGCGATAGCTTCCTTCCTCTATGTCCCACTTTCTAAAAGTTTCAACATGTCCTGGGCCAAGTTCTTATTCTGCAGGTTTCTTCAGGGAGAGACATTTATTCAAACGACAGCAGCTTTCCCCTCCGGGTCAAAGTGCTCACCTGCCAATGCGAGATGGAGCCTTCTCCTCCACCTGCCCTTACCTCACCAGCTTTTCTTCTCAGCTTATGGTAGACATCTGACATTAGTGCTCTTTTTAATGACTGGCTTGTAAAATAGTTGCTGAAGTGGAGAGAGCGATTCAGATGCTACAATAATAGTCTCCCCAGATTACCCAAATTTAGGTTCTGGCGCTCTTTCAGGCAATAGTAATCGATGGCATTAGAAAAATGCTTCCATTTAAAAATAAACTGGAAAACCATACACTATATTATTACATAGCTTTCTAAAAAATATTTGTGTTGGGGATGGAACCCAAGCTCAGTTTTCTTTTTTTGGTTTTGGTTTTGAAGCAAATTCTTATTAAGTGGCTAAGTTGCCCCAGCAAAGCTTGCTTTTGAAATCATTCTGCCTCAGTCTCCCAGAACAGTATCCCAGGATATTTTAATAAAAGTTTTACAGCGTAAAAGGAAAAAATATATATAACAAAACTAAAAATTATCACAATATGACTTTCTAAGGAAATTGTATATCATGCTATTTTAATATATATTTGCATATTTGAGTTTCATTGATTATTCATGTTTTTATTAGTCTTTAAAGTTACATATGCAATGGTTCTTTTGAATTTTAGTACTTCATGTGTTTTTTTAACATAGTAAGTCTGTGCATTGTGTTATGATATGACTTTCGTAAAATCTAGCATGCGCAAAGCTTAACAATCAGCATTTAAAACACCTAACATAAAATAACAAATTTATTGTATATATAAAAACTAGATTTAGTGTATCTCAGCATTTTCTTTGCACAACTCACGAAAGTTCACATGGATAATAAAGGGAATTATAAAAAGGAAGCCAAGGAACATGACACAATTCAACTTGGATAGGCAAGATCAATATTGAATTATTATCTTAGCTTTGTAGCTCAGTCTATCAAGCGAGGCTATTGAATTATGTGCTTGACAAAAACATTAATGTAAGTACTATACTTCTAAAATTATGCTACTCTTAATTGATCACAATCCAATCCATAGTCCTCATAGTTTTAAAATGTAAAAATTATGAAGAAAAAAAAGCGATGAAAAGATTGTTTATTTAAAAGGAAAGCCTTGCTATATCTTTTGGTAAGACAATGCATTTTAGGAAATGGTGGTAAGTAAAGTACAGAATTGTGGAATAGCATATGAATAACTGAAACAGAAAAGGGAAAAAAAGAACTAGGATTTATCATTATCTCCAACATTTCGATTTTTTCTCCCACATGAATCCTGATTTTCTGTAGTAGTTTCCCAATCTTCATTCTGAATGCACAGGGATGAAACATGAATCAAACTCTCATCCACAGAGTAAAGTATTATTGGCTTACTGTCATAAAAGAGAGAGAATCCTTCCCTCGCTTTTTAGAACCTTAGCACCTGGGCTTCACTTTGATCCCTTACATATGGTACCGATGAACTCATGAATTATTTAGATACTGCTTCCTCAAAAATAGTTTGGCATTTAAGCCTATTATCTTGACGGTGTGTCAAAATGATACATTGATCCTTCCGTTTGTTATTCTTCTGTAACATTTAAATTTTGTCTCCTCACTACACCTGTCTTTCCAGAGAGATGGCTGGTATAGAGAAAATGTAAACATTGCTCATATTCAGGAATGGATAAAGAAGACCAAGTGCAAAAAAAAAAAAATAGCTTTCTTTGCATTTATCTTGTGCGTACTGCTTAGAAGAATTAAGTTTTCACCATTGCTCTTAGATTAAAAAATAAGTCTTTGAAACCAACTGTAAGTAATTGCTTGCCACAGCCCCTTGTTTCCAGCTTGATCTATCAACTTGAGTTCCTCATCTTTCAATGTGTGAGCTTTCAAAAAATGTTATTTCCATTTTTAAAACTACTTTTATCAAGTTAATTTACTCACCATTTCACTTTAATTTTGGTTTCTTGATATGTATAAATTTATAGCAAGACACTTATATTTTAAAAAAATTAAAATGGAAAGAGGTTATCAAATAAAGAGCTAGGTATACTAAGTAATACAGACATCTACAAGCAAAAAAGGCAACAATATTGTATGGTCCAGTGAGCAGGCTTGGAATCCCTGCACTATGTGAAGCAGAAGCAGGAGGATGGCAAATTCAGCTCAAATTGAGTAATATGGAAGAGACCTAGTCTCAACAAAAGACATGGTGGTGGGCCGAATATAAATTCAGTTTGAAGGTCCTTCGCTACTTCTTTAGTAATATGAAAATAATTCTATGAGTATATCATTTTCCATATATTATTTTAAATTAGAATATAAAATTTATACTTATTTATAGGGTAAAATATTATAATCCAATGCATATATATGAATACTTGTCAACTAAGGGAAACTGTCTATTTCATGTCCTCAAATAATCATTGTCTTTTTGAACATTAAATGCTCTTTCTTTCAAATTAAGGGCCTGATTTAGGAAAATACATGTAGTCGTATTCAGCCTAAGATTTTATAATTTATCTTCAAAAATGTTATCCTTATTGTGTCACCAATTTGAGAAAATTTCTCGTTGTCTGATGTGACATTCACAGTCCAGAGAAGCTCGGTAGGATGTACACATTCCAAATTCGATGTGCATTTCTTATTCAAGATTATGTATCAAAATGTTAAATAAGACCTGCCTTATCTTTGTTACTGGAAAAGCAGCACGAACAATCACAAACAGTATGTAAACCATCAGTCATTTATATTTGATTTTGGAATTTATTATGTAAATTGCATTGTACAGTATTATCAACCTAATACAATTTCCTTAGGAAGATATTTAAACTAGTTTACGTTTCCTTGTCATTTACAAATGAAGGTGAAACAAGTTATGGACCAAGTTCACTTTGGTCAGAAAAAAATCTGTGTAAAAAAATGCAATATGAAAGTACAGAAGGATAGAAAATATAGTAACATTTTCTCAAAACAAGGTCTTGTCTCAATCAATGAATTCAAAATGAGAGGTTGAATTAGAAGCACAAAATAATTTTTATTGGGTAGAACTTCTTTTCACTACACCTCACAGCTAAGTATACTTTAACTTTTCTCCAAATGTAACTATCTCCATACATAATTCATGAAACAGCACTTCATTCAAAATTCAATTTCTGCAATTTTCTTAATAAATGTTCACTCTCTAATTTATTGCAGTCCTAATGTGTGTTAAATCCGAAGAATGTTCCGCACCTTCAGATAAATGGCAGTGAAAGTCAAAAGTGCAACCATACTTTAATTACAAAATAGTGAGAATAAAAGAAAATAAGAAGATACTATACACACTTAAAAAAAAACACTCAGGAAAAATTTAACTTCTTTAGCTGTTACCATTTTCTAAAAATTAAAATTATTTTGTTAAATTACAGGAAAAGCACCACTTCTCCAAATGCTTGATCGCTTCTTCAATTAATCACTATGAAAATATTCTATCTAGTCTATTTTAACCACAAAATGAGGTAATTAAAAAAGGAAAACACAAGAGAAATGCAAACAACAACAACAACAACAACAACAACAACAACAAAGCTGGCTTTATTTATGTTATACTTATTTCTAGTTAGGAATTTTGTCTCTGTTCAGCATTGAATGTTTTCTTTTTTTAAAAAAAGTCAGATTCTGTGTTATCTTCTTTATGTAAGAAACATGACTGCAAAGATTTTCCCCACCAAAAGTTTTTTTTTTCCATATTTTCCTATATCTTTGCTGTTATTGTTAAACCTGGCCTTACCCACCAGTTCACATTAGAAAATAACTATAAGCATGTAGTTCAAAAGACTAGTAAATTTGGGAAAGAAGAAAAAAATAAACTTCAATTGCCTTAGCTGAATACTGGAAGGTGCATATTTGTGCATTCACAGGGTTATTTTACATCAATCAGTTTCCTTAGGATAAACTTTCATCAGTGACCTAATAAGTGAATTGCTACAACAAAACAAAGTTAAAACTATATCACATTGCTACATTAAATGAACTTAAATCTATACCACATAAATATACTTAAAGTGACAGATATGAAGGCAAATTTAGTTATTTCAGAATTTTTAACTTTCATTACTTATTTACTCATATTTCACAGATTACTAATAAAGGGATTGGTTGGATTCTGGGAAGAAGTATTAAGATTTAACTACTGCTACCCATTCGAGGAATAGGAAGCTGAGTTAGAGTGGTGACTTAAGTGAAATGACTTAGGTGTGGAGATTAATATGTTAAACACTGTATGGTTTCTCTGACTTGGAAAAGACAAAACACAGACATTCTTTGGAACCATATGAAGTGATAGCCAGAGTTGGGGGAAGGGATAGGGAGGGGATGGGAGGGAAGAACATGGGAAGGGATTTTAGAGTCGATGTGATACATAGATGTACGAAACACCCAAATTCATTATAAATACTATGTATTACATTTGTATATTAGTAAAAATAGTGGGGGGAAAAAGAAATGTCACACCATACCCAATAAATATGTATCAGCAAAAAAAAAAAATGATTTTCCTCTTCTGGGTCACATTGCAAACTTTCACGATCTTGAGAAAAGAACCGGGTATTCACACATGTCACCAATAGCATGGTCCTTGTAGTGTAATCCATAATCAGTAAGTGTTTAACATAAACTGAGACGTTCTCTTTTAAAATAAGCGACTTTTATAAAAAAGAAATATAAGCTATACAAAACCTCATTATTTATTTGCAAAACACTTGAATCAAATATTCAGAACCATTGAATATATTCGAACATTGAAGGTACATACATAGTTTCAATAAGTGAGGTAAATGAGAAACTAGGGTAAATCTTATGATGTAACTTACATGTAGATTCTAGTAAGTTGAATTAATAGGAATAGGGACAAAAACTATGATTTTAAAGAGGTAAAGATTGAAAGGAAAAGGGTAAAGAAAAATAATCAATTAGTATAAAGTTAACTACTTTGGAGAAATATAAGTTCTGGATTCTCTTGCCCAGCAGAGAGGCAATAGTTAATAATAATATGTTTTCTAAATTAATAATAACTGCATTAAAAATATTTTCACAAATTAATAGATATTTGAGGTGATTAATATGTTAGCTTGCTTTACACATTGCGTTCTATATTCAAAATAATGAAAATAATAAATACATTTACAGTAGCAAAAACATATGAGCATAATACACAAGTACGGGGTACATTTATCAGGAATTAAAAAAAAACAATACTCTATAAAACATACATTAAAGAACTGAAGAACACACAAGTATATTAGAAAAGAATCATCTATATTATAGTTGTGAAGGATTTTTAAATTACCCGTACTACCCAAAGTGATCCAAAATCTGGCCCAATCTCTAAATAATTTTTAAGATATTTTTTCACCAAACTTGAAAAACAATACTAAAATTGGTACAGAGTCACAATAGGAAATCCTTCTGAAGAGCCAAAACAATCTTCAAAAGAATAAAAATGAACATGGTCATAGTGTTTGATAAATAAAATACTATTGTACTGTAATTAAAATAGACACATAGAACAATGAACTAGAATGAGTATTCAGAAACAAACTTGTGTGTGTAATTTCTAACAACCAAATCGAGAATATGTAGGAGATCAGGATTAGTTTTCTTCTACATACCATGTTAGAAATATTAGAAATTTACTTGCAGAAAAATAAAATGCAACCCCCATTTCATGTATGATACAACATCAATTAAAATAATTAAAGATTTAGTCTAAAACCTAAAATTATTGAAGGAAAATAGACTAATTTTTGATATTTGTCTTGACACTTGTTTTTATAGATATGACTTTAAAAGCAAAGGCAAAAAAAGAAAAAAATGAAAACCAGAATTACCTTAAAAATCAAGTGTTTTCACAGAAAAAAGAAGGTATAGTTAAAGAAGGAAGTAAATATGTACAAAAAGTGCCTGAATACATTGAAATAAAAAAATATATTATTTTAATTCAAGGTGAAAAGAATTAACTGATTTAAAAATGGCCCAGTGAACCAAATGGATAATTCTATTTTTTTCCCCTATTCTTTTTAGAATATCTATATAGGCCCTGCACAATGGTTACACCGAGTTTGGGTATTGTGTACATACCTATATCATGCCAGTATTACAGCCTTTCCCTTCCCTTTTGGCCCTCCTCCATCCTTCCTCAGCCACCTTGACTCCCATGTCACACCCATTGGTTGTATAAAATGTCTGTATTTTGGTTTGCCGTATTAGAAAAATCATGCAACATTTAACCTTTTGAGTTTAACTCACTTTACTAGGGACAGTGATCTCAGGTTATGTCCATATAACTACAAAAGCCTTAAATTTATTTGTGTATTTTTATGGAGGAGATAAACTCCATTGTGTAAGTAGATAATTCTTGAAATATTTAAAGGACCAAAAGGTCATGACAATACTGTTCAAAATCACTAATTATTAGGAAAATGTAAATTAAAACTACAATAAGTAGTTTCTCATGTATGTGTGATGACTTTTTCAAAATGATTAAAGATTTTAAATGATGAGACAGATGCAGAGAAAAAGAAGCAAATGAACCGTTGGTAGGAACGCTGACACCTTTAGTCCTTTTGCAAATAATGATTTCCTCAAAAATTGAGATAGATTTACCATAATGTACTATAACCCTTGTGGGACCACTAACCTAAAAAGATACCTGCACTCAAATGTCGACCACATGGAGTTTTATTGTCTTAATAAAGCTATTTGATATTCAACAGTATGAAAGAAGTCTATGGGACACAATGCTAAGTGAAAGAAGTCAGTTACAGGAAGAGCACACTATCACTCTTATATGTGGATCTAATGACATCCCCCCAAAACTCAAATATGAGGAGACAGAGCGTAAAACAGTGGCTCCCGCAGGTAAATGGTAAGAGAACATGAGGAATTACAAAGCAGTAGATATTTTGAGTGAACGGATGTACACATTTAAGAAAAGACAGCAGGGCTACAGTTAGTTTTCTGTAATATTTGCGATTGTTTCTTTAAAAATAAGGTCTTATAAACCATGGCCACACGTAAATTCCATGGACACACACACACACACACACACACACGCACCCCTTATGATGTAGGATGATAAAAATGTCACTTGTTTAAAGTACTCTTTTACTATCTATATGATTATCATAATGCCATGTTTTATACATTAAAAGTGAATAATATTTTTAAAAAATATTTAAAAATCATCTGTGAATAAAATGATGTTGCTGTTCCCTGGGCCTCCGATGAGAGTTTCACGATGGGAGCCCAGGTGACTGCAGCTTCAGGTGTGACACGGCAATGTGGAAGGAGCCAGTCAAGGGCAGCAAAATTAGAAAAACCAAAACAGAATAGTTTCCTCATCATTTCATAACAGATGTGTTTACAGATTTATTTTGATATTTCCTAAATATATTCTGAGTATATATGCATAAAGGTGACTTATACCATCTTTCTAAATACAATATTAAACATTTAAAAGACTCTCAGTATTATAAAGATATAAGTGAATTGGAATAGTCATCCCTGTTTTCTCTGGTTAGGCAAAAATTAAAATATTATTTTGTAACTGCATCTATATGAAAAATATAAAGTCTATTTTTATTTTATGTTACACCCACTTATTAAGGTAATGTTTTGTTTGAACACCTCATTTTACACTCTGTAACGTGTAGAAAATTAAACACTAAGTATTCATCACACTATATAAAAATGGAAAAAGGTGAACCTATTCATAAAATATGCAAACAATGTTCAAATTAATTCTTAACGAGCAAATGGAATATTAATAAGTGTACTTCTATGAAGAAATTATTCATAAGTAAAGGCACTTAAATTAGACACAAAATCTAGTTCAGACAATCTCAGTATCAACATATCTATCACTTATTTTTTGAAAAATGAATTTCATACTTCCTACGATAGTTTTCCTTTGCTAAGTAAATATGGAGCTTATTTAACATATACTTAATTTGTTTGATGAAGATTTAATATATATTTACAAGTACAATTGTGTTCAATATTTTCCCCTAAGGGTAAATAAAACATAATGTAATTCCAAAGAGAAGAAATTTGTCCTCAAAGCAAATTAATCTGCTTATGTAATAAAATTAATAATGCATTTTACTTTGAAATACACAAATGGAATTACTTCCCAGCTTCCCTTTTCTTAAATTATGAATTCCACTTTCCACAAATAAGACTACTCAAGATAAACAGGAAAAAAGTGTCACAAGTTTGCGGAGCATTTTATGATTTGGCATTTTTCACTAGTATCTGGATGCAAGTTGATTAATGTTCGATAAGTATTCAAATTTCCGCTATTTAAATTTTACTTGAGCTGCATAAAATTTAGAAAATTAATGACACATTGAATTACAACCATTTCTACTATGATTTTGTTTAGGTCTTTGCAAATTACAGTGTATCTCAGTAGTAGTTAATTGTTGCATATCCAAAGAGAAAGTGCTGTACCTTTAAATAACAATATTATTGACTGACATTTAGAAATCACTAGTATTAACCTGCTAGGCTTAGAATGGACCACATCCAAAATGCAGGCACCATTAGTAGAATAATCCAAACGCGTAAATCGTTGGAGGTGTGAGTAGGCCAAGAACGCCCCTTCTTTATGAATGGGATGAGGAACCTTCCTTCAGTGGTGTTCAGCTCTGTGGCTGTGAAAAGACTCATGTGACAATTCCTTGATCTTGGACTGACTATCCTCCAGAACCTAGAGAAGACATTTCTTTTTTAAATGAGGAATGACCCAGTCTCAGATAACTTGCAGGTGTACCACACACAGACTGTCATATAAACTGATTAAACAGGATGCCCTTTCTCTTGGGTGGGTTGCTATCTCTGGAAGGCAGAATTCTAATGAATGTTGCTTCCTGTCAGGTGCATGTCTATAAAATCTAGTGTAACAAGAGAGATTTTGCAGATGTAATTTTGCAACAATTTCGGTGAAATAAATAGAAAAAAAAAAAGATTTAGCAGGCCCTGTTTAATCATCTGTACCTTTTCCAAGCAATTTTCTTAAACTTGTTGCAGCAGAAGTTGTCTGAGAGACAAAAGTAATAAGTTTTTTACAACAAAGGGTATTGTCTCTGGTGGAGATGAAGGCAACCACAGGACAAGAACATAAAAGTGGCTTCTAGATGCTGAAAGAACTCTTCAAATGACAGCTAGGAAGAAAAACAGCTCAGTCCTCATCAAGGAACTGGTTTTTACAAAAGAACAGAATGTATGAAGGCTACTGAACAGCAGATAAAACTTCAGTTTGCCTCTGCAGAAAATTTAGATACTGACTTTGGATCCACAAACCAAAGACGTCGCTGTCCATTTGTAAGATTATTGTAATTTATGAGGCAGTTCAGAGAAATAAGTCTTTAATGGAAACATTTAGAGATGGAGGATTTGATATTCTAGAGTATACTGAGAACACTTTGCAAATATTGCTTATGATTTCATCATTAAATTTTTCTAATAATAACTATTTTCAGTAGAAAAATGAAGGTTTGCCAGGTGCACACATGTTTAAGAAACATTTAACTTTCTATGTCAAAGATCCAGTAATTTTTTGTCGATATAGTAAAGAAAAAAAAATAGAAAATCAGATGAATCTGAGGCATGACCAGGAAGTTTGCTGTCACATAGTTTTAATTTTTTTTCTAAGTTTTTTTTAAGTCATGAAGCCATGATAAGAAGATTCCCAAGGCTACATTTTGTTTTTCCTTATAATGTTTTGGTTTTTTATGTATAATCATTTATCTCATTTATAATTTGCACACACATGCACATTATACACGTGCCCACATAAATACAATATGGTAAGTCAACTATCTGGGTCTGGAGAGATTAATGAAATTCAGGCATAGATTTTGTGTTTATTCCATACTTCCTAATAATCTATAAGATGTTTTTATGAATAAATATTAACAGAACTTAAGATATATCTAACTATTTGATCCATTTGGTCAGAGACATATGTCACATCCAAAGTAGGAACTACTAAAATAGATTTCCTTAAAAATAAATATCATCATTTAAAAATGCCTCTAACATTTGTTTTGTTTCTAAAACCAAAAATTTTAATATACTTGGTGACACTAATGTATTATTTACATGCAAATAAATTAAAATACAGAAAGTGTATATGTTGTGCTGAGTATGATACAAAAGACTACAAATGTAATCATAAAAAAACACACAAAATGTCTATCTGTAAGGCTAGCATTTTAGACTAATTTGACATACTTGACATAAAATAATCAGAATTTTGTCATACTTCATATATAATAAATTATAGGGAAATTTTAAAAATTTTACATGCACTGTAATGAAATTATATTTTCTTTAGTTTGTTATGTTTTTTATGGTCTGAACTTCACTACACTACACATTACAATTAATGTTTAGTGTTTCTATAGTCCAAGATTTAGAAAACATTCAAAGATAGATTTTTTTCTTTAGAAAGTCTCACTAATTTTAAAAATTCTATTTTCTTACCAACTGTGGGATAGATAGATATATCTAGATGGATAGATAGATAGATAGATAGATAGATAGATAGATTTGTAGAGTAACCTTCATCTATCATGTATTTCTAGCCTTTCTCAGGAGACCAAAAAATACACATGAAATGTGATTAATGGTTTTAATTTCCTGAAATATGATTTAACACTTGTATAGGTAAAATACAACTTTCTTGTCTATGTGAAAGTGAAGAGAAAATATTTGGGAATATTTGAAGTATGTAATAATAGAAATCCTATTGTGATTCATTAGAAAATTTCATTTTGATATTAAATCATGTGAAAGCTTTTTATACTATTGATTTAGTTTTGAAGAAGAACGTAGGTACTCTGCAAATTGACACAAATAAGTCTTGATTTTTACAACTATTTCTACATAAAGTAATCCACATATCTAGAAAGACAAATGCTTCAGATATCATTTTAATTACCTTTTTCAGACTTCTAGTATAAAATTTTCTGATGCTACCAATTCTAATAATAATTTGAGTAAGTTTTTTCAATGCTCAGAGTGACTGTTTTAAGGAAAAAAAAATATTTAGAATTTGAGAAATGTACGTTGACAAGTTCTGTCGTCTTGAGTAGACTTTATTTTGGCTTTTTTGGGTCCTCATCATACAGAGGACTTATTCTTGGCCCAGTGAGCACAATTTTAGCTGACATTTTCACGTTTTGTGAAACTTTTAACAAGCTAGTACTATGAAGAAGCTCTATACCTGAACCTCAACTGGATTCATGAATGTGACAAACCAAACTTTCAAATTATACAAAAATTGTCTCCATTTGTCTTGCTTGTTTGGAATCCAATTCTCATTCTTGACCCTTTGCTATGGTCAGAGCTTATTTTGATTTGTAGTATCCTGAGTGTATTCTAGAGACTGGATTGAATATCTACATTATTTTGTTTTGAAAGATCGCCAACATTATAGCTAATAGAAAAATCTTAATATCTGTAAATCCCCTCACATATTCTTGTTATTATATATGCTTTCCCTCCAAAAACATCGTTTACTTTTTTCTCTTGTTGACATAATTTTGCCACACCCACTTACATGACAGTGGCCTCTGTGGAGATTCATGAAGTTTCTCAAGCTCAACCAACTTGCAAGTGTGAGGGACCAAGAGTTTCCAAGATCACTGTTTCTCAGTATTCTGGTTTTTAATTTTCTGTTATAAAGAGAAGGCACAAAGCTACTTGCCAACTCAAACTATGGTCAGAAGATTGAAGATCTTAGACAAACTCTAGTATTGTTCTTGAATTCATGATCACTTTTAGTCTTCCCCTAAAACAACTTTCTATTTCTCATCTTGTAGTACTTCCATAGATTCATACATCCCATGCTTCCCCTCTAGAGTGCTCTTTCTTCTCTAATTCCCTTGGCTACTATGTTTCTTAGGACTATACCTCCTGGAGATGCACGCACATCATTCCTGTCATTTCCTTTCCCTCAAGACCATCAATGGGAAAATAAAATTATTTCACCTTGGCTCAGGCCAAATTCTATGCTACCTCCTAAGATGTGATCAATTCCTGAAAGGAAACAGAAAAATATATTGAGAAATTCAACATCAACCTTAATATTTACTCTGTGTGATTCTCTGACTAACATCAATTTATCTGCTTACTGCTGCAACACAGAGCTATCTCTCATTGGTTCAAAACTACTAACTGAACTTCCATTCTCGTAGAACTTAGCAGATCTCGAACATTGTTCACTCCATTTGGAGAATACAAGAGCTAAGAAAAAAATTGCTCAAAGTTGTACTGCAGGTTTGTCATACTATAGTTGATTTGTTTCATATTCAAATTTGTGAGCAACTGAGGAATAGAACTGCACCAAATAATTGGCACTGAATAAAAAATAAATTAGACAGGTTAATCAAAGCTTGAATTCAACCATCCAAAAGTCTGTAGCTTCACATTTGGTGAATGGGCTAAGACTCGAGTTTCGTGAGACAAAAATGACTGCAAAATATTAATTTCGATGAGCAAAACGCTAGGGTGACAAGCTTCAGATGTTAGCCCAAGTTGCTGTTGCTCAAGAAAAATAAAAATGGCTGAACAGGCATGACGGATCACTGCTGTGATCCTGGCACCCTAGGAGGCTGAGGCAGAAAGATTTTGGATTAAAGCCAAGAATTGGCAAATTGATATCTTGCCTCAAAAGCAATGAAAATATAAATGGCCTGAGGACACAGCTCACTTTGGAGGCACTATGTTCAATCTCTAGAAGGTAGAGGGATGGGGGGAGTTTGTCACTGTAACTAGAAAACCAAACTTTTCATCCTTTCTTTCATCCTTTCTTTTCCTCTAGTAGCAGTTCATATATCAAGGAAAGCTTTTACCTGTGTTTAAGTTTTCACCCATGAATGTAAATATAACATATGTTAATATTTAGCAAAGACTGAAGAGAAAAGTTAAAAAAAAAAAAAGACTTGAATTACTGGTCTCTTTGGAGTCAATTAAACCCAAAGGAAATTCTGAAACTGGAAAATGCACATGGAATGCAATTCTGCACCACATGAAATTTGAAACAGTGAAGCATGTAAAAAACTACTCATAAATGAGTTGTTTAAAATCTTACATTAAGTAAAGCAATAAGCAATACTTAAACTACATGGAGTTTCTGAAGGAGAGCTCACCTTTTTCTTACCACACATCATAACTGTCAGAGAAGATTCACAGGTGACTCTATGTAGACGATTTAATTTAAAGCTAGTAATTATATTTTGTCATTCTTCCCTCATTAGTATTAAAAATGCCAAAATGAACACTACACTAATCTATTTTAGAAAATAGAAATATTAATATGCAAACTTTTTCTTAAAAACTTACCTATTTACATTGTGATAATGCATTTGAAATCAAAGATAAATTGCTACTGGAGAGGATTTTAATTATGATTAATATATTCACCTCACAGCAAGTGAAAATCGCTAGTAGCTCCAAATATATTACATAGAAAGGTGGTCTAGACATCTGCATGGCTTTTTACCAAAAGAAAAGAAAAAAAAAAAAAAACCTGAAAGTGTGAGCATCACTCTTAGAGCCAATTTTACCTCATTCCATCTCTCTTCTTACTGCAACTACTGTATTGTACTCAAAATTATACATACTGGATCATATATATATATATATATATATATATATATATATATCAGCAAATTGGCTGTGTTTGTCTCTATTGTAAGCGATATCATGACACCTTAAACATAATTATTTGATAAAATATTTATTTACAAGGTCTGATATGTACTTGCATTTCTATCTGAAATAATCCTGTTATATATACACTTGGAATCCTGTTATATACTCATTTCTGCCAATGAGTTTCAAGGGATAAATATTTTAAGTTAATGAAAAAACTTTATTTTATACAGACTTATGTGGTAAGCATATGCTTTTATTATAGCATAAGGCTAAAAATTGAAAGTTTATATATGTGTGTATTTTTCTAATTACAGTATTAACCACGGACGAGTGGTTTCGTTGCACACATTGAAGGGTTGTAAATAAATGCATCAAAAGGTACATTTAGAGTTTCTAAGAAAGCAAATTAAATTGAAGAGTTTAAGCAATTGTTTAGACAATTCAGAGGAAAAGGGAAGACCCCGACCCACTGGTAGGTATTGACAGCTGTGCTGTACTTACATAGATTTATTATCTGCATTGTTCTGCTTCATTTCGATTCGCCTGTGTAAAATATCTTCCCTGAAGACAGAGGAATCTTACTGTTTTCGTCATTTAGCCAAATCGAAGACCTGTTATTTGTTATCTAGTGACCAGAAAATTGGCTATTTCAAGCTTAATCAGCAATGATTCTGCACAGCAATACTCCACAGAGGTAGGAAATATTAAAGTAAAATGTTTGCCTGTTTTTTATCCTTTCTTATAATATTGACCTATTTTCTCATAAATTCATGATTCAAATATTTATCAATCAAAAATCACTCCTTGGGAAAACTTGGAAATTTTGTACAGATATGCACATAATAACAAAAATAAGCAAGAAATTATATTTACATGTGTACTTCATTTTTGACAGAAGACACTAAGCCACTATCAAGTGGTTAGGTAAAAGAAAATGTACATATTTTATTAGCTTATACTGTAAGTCAATATTTTAATCTAATTGCTGAAAAAAGTGTGAATCCAGGCAAAATCTGCTTGTTTACTTAAAGCTAATGGAATAATTGGTACAGTTTATAGAAGGTTCATTTTCACATTACTATATTTAAGGAAAATATGTATTTTAGAAGTATGAAAAAGTGTATTTAAAAATTATAAAATATTTTTGCAGCTACAGCATAAATAAATGGCAGAAAGCAAAAGAAAATAAATTTTCTGTAAATGCCAGAATAATCTAAAGGGTTTTCACTCATAAAAACAGTTGTTTGCTTTTAGCTCTGCATATGGATTCTAAAGTTTTCACCCTCAGCTACCTACCCAGACCTTCTTACTTTTTTATACTACCAATAGAATGTGCTTGTTAAACGTACTAATCCTATTCATCTTGTGTAACTGGTACATGTGCATGTTCCATCTTAATAAAAGATACTTCCCTTATCCTCTCCACCCTCCCATCTCCTGTACCAGAGCTTCTTTCCATCTCCCTGAGTCTACCCCTGCCAGGTATAACCTACCTTATCTATTCCTTTCCACTATTTGCTTTATAGTTTCCCATACAAGAGATGCCAGGTGTTAAAGAAAATGTGCTGCATATTCACAATGGAAAACAATTCACACAGCCCTTTTTCCTGTCCGTTCTGTCACAGACTTCCTATGTTCCCCAGACTGGCTGAAACAATGAGCCTGTGCTCACAGCTGAGATTACCAGAGGGCACTACCATTCCCAACTATAGCTCTATGCTCATAACTGATGAATATGATAAAAATAAACAGTATCTGGACATAAGTAAATCTATTTTTCATAGATATTCATGGTCAAAGGGCCAAATAGATCATGTTGAAACATATTTATCCCATATGATAATCAGTAACACAGAAAATTTGCAAAATTTAAAAAATAATAAAATTAATCAATAGTTTTACTTTAGAGTTTAATATTAAATATATTTTGGTAAATGTATTTAAGCAGTTACGTCACTTATTGGGCATTTTAAAATATCTCTCTGGACTGGTTTTATATTTACATTTTCTTACTGGCAGACCAGACGTGAGAAACAAAAAAAGTACTCAGTGCCTGATGCTGAATTATGATTAAATTTAATAATTTTCAGTAGCTTTTTCTATTTGTATTTGAAAGCGTCTTTCAATTTGTCTTCTTTTAAAATTATTACACATGAGCAAACTTTTAATTTCTTTATTTCTTTGCTGATGATTAGTGGTAGGCTTATACAAGTTCAGCTTGTAAGCATTTTTACAACTTATCTGTTAAACCACTTATTTATCAGTAGGTTTATTAATACTTTGTTTACAGTGTTGACAATTTTATTTATTTATTTATTTATTTATGTATTTATTTATTTATTTTTAAGACAGCATCTGACTACATACCCCAAGCTGGTTCTGAACTCACTTTGTATACTCAATTTTCATAATTTTAAAGAAATGCATTAATAATGATGAGCAAATTTATTTTATTTGCTTTATTTGTTTATTAATTTTGTGATGCTCTAGGTTAATATTTTTAATATTTCCATTGCCAATAAATTAAGAAGTATATATTAGCATGTAATTAGCTACATTACTTAGCAGATTGATTTTCAAAATAATTTGTAAAGAGCATGACTAGCATTTGCATTTGTAATTATTGCTGGAGATATTTCAGTTAATGTTTATTTGCTTATCAATAAACTTCCAATAATCATCATGTACACTGCATAAAAGTTTTGTCATCTTACAGAGTTAAAAGCACTTAGAATATTTATCTTAGTAAATCTTCTTGATATGAAATTATTTCTAATAACATTTGCCATATACAGCATTAGATTTAAAGACTTCTTCACACTCATGACTTATTTAGAAGATCTTAATGGCTCTGATGACTTTCAGTAATAAATTAGATAATTTAAATTTCCTCAAAATAAATCATAAGTCTTACAAATATTTACATGCATAATTTATTAATAAATGCTCTATAACCCAAAATAATAATCATGCTTTAGGAAAGTAAAAGTCATAAAAAATTGCATTTTCCCATTAACTCTCTTTTGGTATATATGTAAGGTGTGTATTACCATATTTAGCCTAACACTTATATATGTGTATATGTACCATAGTATAAAATATAGTACCAAATTTTAGCATTCATTTCTCCACTCCATGAAACCTAGGGAAGCTTGAATAAGGAAAAACTCTTTTTTTTATTTATTTAGTTAGTTAGTTTGTTGGCTTCTTTGACATCTTTATGGAAAAGGTGACAGAAGGAAAAACCTTAATATACAGAGATTTTGAGTGCTATTGCTTTTTTTTTTTCTTCCTGGTAGGTATTAGAGAGATTATCTTCTCCACACACAAAAATCCATTAAACTATTCCAGAAAGTTGTAAATCAGACAATATTTTATATTTCCCAATAATGTTCCAAAATCTCTAAGCTTGATTGTTTCAATGTTTCCTTCATGAATTATAAATCTTTAGTTGCCTAAGATTTAGTATATTTGTTTGAATCTCTACAATATTGGTGTAGAATTGTGCTCAGGATTAAGTTTTTTGTGGTTTGCGTTCAGCTGGTAAAGTTTATAAACTTTATGAGGTAGATGTGAATGTTGAGAGCTCATGACTGTCAAGTTCAGTAAAGGGTAAGCGATCTTACGGAGGCAGGTGTTGAGAAAACACTTCCTGTTTGGCTCTCAGTGGTGTGATATCCATCCCCCAACTGCAGGCAGTATCACCAGCCAATGGCTCAATGTGGTGCTTGTCAATTAGATTTGCGCCAGGTCACAAGGTTCTATTTTGCTGAAGTTTGGGGTCTGTGGTGTGCTGGAGTAACATCTTAGTAATTAAGGTAAATTTGTTAAATAGTGGAACGTTTTACTACCACATGTTTTAAAACTATAAGTAACTTAGCCATGCAAAACAGCATTTTTGGTCTTTTGGTCATATTTTTTTTCTTTCTCTTATATATCTAATGAAATAAATAGGTAACTATGAAAAATGCAGTGTTCAATGGTTCTTTCATCCACAATGATCTTGTTCTTAGTGTTAAGCAATGTTTATGTAAAGTTTAACATGCCAGCAACAAATGCCTTTCAATTTCAACTTAATCTCATTTATTCTAAAATTATGATTTTTTTATATTTGGAAGAGATCTCAAATTACACTGCTTGCTATTGTTTTATTTAGTTTTTAATCACTTAACACTCTCTGTGAACACTTTCATGTTTATTATGACAAGTATTTTAAAATTTCAAAAGGTTTCTCTCATTTGTGTGAGCTCTTTCTGTTGTCAAGTCTACTAGATGTGGTTTTTAATATTTTCTTGCAATTTCTAAATTATCACTGCATCTAGCGTAACATATTGTAACTGCCCTAATTATATATCAAATCATTTGCCTAAATGGTAGTCTGTCCTTTAAATCTAGGTGAAAGAAAATAAATGCAAATTAATGACTGTCCTGTTTAAGTAATCTTTTGATTCAAAGTTATATTTGATTTTCATTCATTCCAGCTTGAATGAAAGATTATGTTTCTTCTATAGTTTGACAAATAAGCTGGATTGCCAACTTGATTGGCTTCAGAACATCTGAGAGATTAAGACAGCATGTTTCCGGTTGTATCGGGGGAGTGATGGAGGTGTGAGTGTGGGGTCTTCATCCTCCCAAACCCTTCCACTGCAACGTGTTTCACCCCCCTGCTCACAGGCTGAAGGGAATGGTCAGCTTTGCGCTTCTGTTTGGCACTGCCATAACGTCTCTGCCTTGAGCAGGCAGATCTTAAACATCTGAAACTGAGCAAACTTAAACTCCTGTAACTTAAAAAAAAAAATGTCAGGCATTGTGAACCAGGGAATGGAGAGCTGACCCAAAATGCATAGTCAGTTTGGTGAGTTTAGTTTTCTGTGGAATCCTACCAAGAACTTTCATATCTCAGAAAAATTGAATGATAATGCTGTTAACTTGAGTGATACGTGGTTAACAAATGTTCTCTAGAAGCTGCCTGCCAATGTTGAACACTGTGATCCAGCACTCCCAATTTTCTATACGGAGTAAACTACATGTATTATAATAATATGTTTTAGGAGATTCTTCATAATTGACCAATACATTACTATATTTAAAATGCAAAATATTGAAAATTAAATACTATCGCTATTAAAATAATAAGGTCCCTACATGTCTGTCTCCATTAAAATAGAAAATTTTGAACAAAATTATTAAATACATAAAAAATTGGAATGAAGAAAACATTGCCAGGCCTGAGAAGAATATATCCCAATTTGGACAGTCAGACCAGTTATTCCAGGTCACCAAAGTGCTATTTGGCACATTATGGCATTAGTGTGGGACCCATAAATTCTAAAGCACTTAACGCAGCTTTCCAAATTGCCTAGCTGTCATCCAACTCAAGTGCTAGGTAAAAATAGATTGGCTTCATTTCTGTTTATGAATTTTCTCCCAAAAGAATAAAAAATTTGTGTTACATCTCAGTGAGTGTTTTTAACCTGATACCAAAATTTTCATGAAAGAAAATGAGCCTGTGCATAGATCAACTGGGGCAAAAATTTGTATTTGATTTTAGCCCAATGTCATGACAGTTATTACTTGATCTAACAAACGTACCTCATGTCACAATTTGGCCCAAGAGTTTTAAACTTAGTTTGAATTTGTTGAAATGAAAATCATTTTTCCAGATGGCTAGACTTAAATTGGTATGATGGAGATCACCATTGTTTATTCTAAAACGTTCTAAAGCAGTTCTATCCTATACCATTTATGATGTTAGTTTGTCCACCCAACATTTATTGTTTGGTTAGTTGTGTTGATACTTTAATTTGAATCATGTAGCAGGATATTGCTTAGTTTAAAAACATATGTATTTTTTAAAGATCAGTATTTTTTGTCTATTACTTAAACTTTGGGAGATATATTATTCTCCATGGCTACATTGTCCCTGTTTATTGATTTATGACAAAAGTAAATTATTTTCTAATAATTGCTCCACATAAAATTATATGTAAAAAAATGACTTGGGTGTTTCATGCAGTTATTTTTTGTACAATTATTTCTAAAACTTTCAAGGTTTGTCTTAATTTGATCACCAGTATTTCCAGTTATTATCAGAAATATTGTAGTTTAATGTATAACTGTATCCTTAAGTATTGCTATGTTCAAAATAGTGCCCTTACATAAATATTATTTTTTTTCTAAATCAAAATGTGGTTTGGACAAAATCATTCTTATTTAAATATTGAAATATCAAGAATTTTTATCTATGTCATGACAATTCTCTTTAAATATTTTATTAATATTCTGTGTGTAGTTCTCCACAGAAAGCTTAATATTAATTTCAACAAAATACTTAGGTTTTCTGGACTTTTAGAATTGTTTGAAGATGATACTCCTTGAAATAATAATCTTTCCTATTCAAAGCGTCACCCAAAACTGTGATTTAGAGGTTATCAAGTCCACATGCTTTTTCTTCACTTTCAGTCATACTATAGTGTAACATTTTCTTTATTTTGATGATTTTATATTTTTATTTTTCTAAATTATAAATTTTATTTTAATACATTACATTTAAGTATTATTTGTGAAAGAAATCACTTTTCTCATTTAATAATCACATGCTGGCATTTATGTATTTGTTCCTTTCACTAGATGAGAGAGTAGTCCAACCTTGCTCTGTCTTCCTTGTCAAAGCATGCCATTAGCATCGGTCCTGCTTATGATTTAGATGAGCTTAATAAATGACATTACCTGATGAGCTTTATTGAAAGATCTCTGTTCTCAATCAGAGAATGGGTTTTACAAATGTCAAGATTGTATATAAAAGCATAAAAGGCTCAACTCCATTGTAAACCTTAAGTTTTGCATGTATACATACCAATAATATGGGGAAAAATAAAATAAAATAAAAGCAAGTGAGACAATTAGAAAAATATTAATCCTAATTTCTCAGGATTAGTCTCAGTTCTTTTATACAAAGAGCTCTTAGACAAATAAACAGTTCAAAAGGGAGCTTGATGTCACAAAACAATTGTGTTAAAAATCTGTGTCTGAGTCACATAAAAGTTGAGTAGAGCTTTGTTTAAAGCAAGATTTCCTACAGGTGGACCGATGTTTTCTGGAAACATCTAGAAACCAAATACTTCCACTAACTACAAAAACATTGTCACCTTGATAAGATACATATGTGCATAAAAGGCTCAACTCCATTGTAAACCTTAAATTTTTCACGTATACTTATCAATAAAATGGGGAAAAAACAAAACATTAAGTAATTAGTGATTACTAGTGTTTGTTTAAAGTTTGAAATAGGAGCTGGAGAAATGGCACAGCAGTTATAGTGTGTGTCTTGGACTGTATCTTCTCTTTAGTAACTATTTCCTTTGCTTTGTAAAAAAAAAAAAAAAGAAACTTTTTTAGCTTGATGTATTCTCATTTGCTGATTCTTGATGCAATTTTATATTTAGTTGGCCTTCTAATCATGAAATTCTTTCCTGTTCCTGTGTCTTCTGGTCTTTTATCTATTTTGTCTTCCAGCAGGTTCAGCTTTTTTGTTTTGTTTTCTACCCTGATCCAATTTGATTTGAGTACAGGACAAAAGATATGGGTCAAGTCTTAATTCTTCCACATGTAGACATCCAGTTTTACAACACTGTTGAAGGTTTTGTCTTTTATCCAGTGTTGAAAATATGATGCCTAAGAATGCTCAGGTTTATCTCTGTATCCTCATTTCTCTTCCATTTCTTTCTGTTTTTGTGCCAGTACTAAGCCATATAATCATTGTTGCTTTGTAGTATCATTGAAGTCTGGAATTATAATTCCTCCAGCTTTGTCCTTATCAGACAAAATTGCTTTAGAAATTCTGGGTCTTTTCTGATTCCAGATAAATTCTACAGTTTTTTTTTTTAACCTTATAAAGAATGCCGTTAGTGTTTTCACTGGTATTGCATTGAATCTGTATAATAATTTTGGAAGTATGGCCGTTTTCATGATATTGATTCTAAGTATTCAGAAGCATGGGGTGCCTTTCTATTTACTAATATCCTCCTCCCTTTGCTTTTCAAGGTTTTGAAGTTTTCTCAAAAAAGAAAAGAAGAGAAAAGAAAGAGAAAGAAAGAAAGAAAGAAAGAAAGAAAGAAAGAAAGAAAGAAAGAAAGGTTTGGCTTCTAAACTGTCTTTTAGTTCAATTTCTGTCCTCATTTTGAGTTTCTATTCAGCAAATTTTCCAATGAGATATTTTATCTCCTGATGCTCTGCCCATATCTTTCAGATTTTTGAACTCTACTGATTTTATTATTCACTTCTTATTATTCTAACTTCTGTAGTTGAGCAAAATTTGAGTTTATTTCCTCAATGATTTGACAGGATATTTTGCTCTTTCTATCTTTCTATCATTGAACAATTTTGCTACAATGTTTTTTTGAGAGAAAGAGAGAGAGAGAGAGAGAGAGAGAGAGAGAGAGAGAGAGAGAGAGAGTCTCAGTCCATATCCCAGGCTGGTCCTACATTCACTATGGAGCCCAGGCTGAACTTGAACTCACAGCAATCATCTTGCCTCAGCCTCCCAAGTGCTGAGATTGCAGGATGCACCACCACTCCCTGAGTACAGTTATACATTTTATTTTTAACTTCACTAAACATTCTGAGAAAATTATTCTGTGACTCTGCCTTCATCGATTTGCACAGGTTGTTGTTTGACTCATGTTTTTTGTTCTTCCAATATTTGGAGGAATTTATTCTTTGAGTCTGTCTTGTTTTTTCTCCCAGAACTTGATTCTTCTGCTTTCGGATGTTCTGGAAGTCTGACCTCTTCTCTGTTATTACTGGGGCCACCTTTGGTGAAGGAGGGGCTTTGTGCTGCCTCTTGTTATTTTGCTTTTTCATCTCTCTCTCTCTCTCTCTCTCTCTCTCTCTCTCTCTCTCTCTCTCTCTGTTAAGATTTACATAAATTAGGCTGGGTGGAATACTTCAGTTGGTCTCTTCAGAGAGTTTGTCCCTTTTCTTTTGTAGATAAGTTTCTGAGACCAGAGAAGGCATGTTTAAACACTTCTCTATCTCCTGCCAGCAGCCCTATTTGAATTAGCTAGTGTTTGGCATTGGCCTTTGACCTTCTGTGCTCTGCTACTAGGGTACTAAGCCCATGTGTTCAGCTGATCAAAACCAGATCTTCTGAGAACTCTTGCTGAGATATCTCAATGAGTCACAGCTTGTGTCCCCTTTGTGGCCCATAGTCTATCTAATTGCAGTTCTCTGATAGCCTCTTTTCTCTTGAGGCTAGTCTGTCTGGAAGGGAATGTGGGCCTGAGTTCTCACCAAGCACCATCTGCTCATTTCCCAGCCTCTCCAGCTGAGGGAATAAGGCTGCCCCCCGTTGAATGAGTTAGAGAAGAAACTAGGACAAGGCTGCTTACTCCACATAATTCATGTGTATTAATTCCACGTATTTCAGCCTTATTGTAGTCTACCCAATCTCACATTTTTCTGATGGACTCTTTCTCTCGTTTATTTGACTGATTCTGCCCATGAGTTCTACCCTTCATGAAAACCTTGGGCCCTACTTGGTTCTCTGCCACACCCTATTGCTTTGCATATGGCTGCCTAGGCCACCTGTGAGGTCTGCAGGAAGCTCTCAGTGTTGGCTTTCACAGTGCCCCGCTAGACACTTCCACTTGCTTGGTTATCTGATCCTCCTTCTTCTCAACTTTTTGCTTGGACCTGTGTGAACTGACCAAATGGGTGCCCCGCACTGAGGCGCATACCTCTTCAAATGAACAATGCTGTTTAATATTTACAGACATTATTTTTTGTGTGATTATATTCCTAACTTCGAAAATGATACTAATTTTACTAGGACAGATTAAAATCTTAGTGTTTTTGAATTTGTTATGTGAGATTTTTTTTAAAAATGCTGTTTTTGATCTTTCATATAAATATTTTTAGCTAGAAAATAGAAATCCAAATTCATATGTGCACACCTTTTGTTTCTACTTTGAACAGGAACAATATGTCGTCACATATATCACAAAAAATCTATTTTATAGTTTACTTTAAATGTTCTCTTTTATTTTATAAAGATGAAAAATTCAAGAAAATTTACTGTAAAAACTTACAACTTCATAGGAAAGCTATGAAGTACTTCAATAAGATTTTTACATTAAATGAGACCGAAAGGCCTCTTTGGCGTCTTTGCAACTCTCTTCAGGAGTCTATGGTTTGCTTGTTCTTTTTGGAGCATTTTGAATCCAAACATACAATTTGATTTTGATATATATAAAATAAACATTGATTTTTTTGATATTAATATTACCAATAGTATTGTTATTAATAGACTAACATTAGAATGCTTAGCATTACATTTTTAAAATATTATAAATGATATTATAGTGCTAAATTCAACTTAAAAATAATAAAAATAATTTTGATTGAAGGTTTTTATTTCGGGGGGGGGGTGGTTAGAGGGTAGGGTTTTGCTCTGTAGTCCAGGCTGGTCATGAACTCACTATAAAGCCCAGGCTGGAGTTGGACCCTTAGACTCACAGCAATCCTTCTGTCTCAGCTTCTCAGGTGCTGGGATTACAGGTGTGTGCCACCACGCCCAGTTTTATGTGGTGCTGGGAAGTCGAACTCAGGTATTTAGCACTTCACTTAGTGCTTGCTAGGCAAGCACTTTAAACACTGAACCTTTCCTCTAGCCCCAAATCCTTCTGATTGAGAAGCAGGACACTGCATAATGAGAAAGCATCTTACAACCTTATGAGACGTGATCAGTGTTGCATTAAATGCATCATGAACTTCTATACTTAGATGAAAATAATTAAGGAAAATTAAAAGTTTTACCAGAGAAAATATCAAATAAATATTTGTAATGTAAATATTAAATAGTTTACAAATTTCATATTAAAATTATAAGAAAAAATCTTTATCTTTGCTTCCTGCTATAAGCAAAGTCAAGCTGTACTATCTGATTCTAACAGCTAAAATATTGGTTACATTAAAAATGTTTGGCCATTAAATAGTAGGCAGCACCTGCTGGTGGAGTCCACTGCAAGAGGACCAATAAGAGGAATCCAGTGTTTGCATCAGGGTAGTACCTGGAGCTATTTTCTCAGAAGCAATAAGAAAAAAGTAGACACAAAAAACCCAAAGTCCTGGGAAACTGAGAACCTATTGGGGGTCAAGGAAACCTGAATACATTGAACATGAAAACAGAGACATCACAGAGAAAATCTATAGAAAAAGCAGACATCTCCCTTAGATGTTTGGGCTAATTATAAATGCTGCTAAATAGAAAAAAAAAAGCGAATAAAACACTGCCAAAAATTACATACACTACTAGATATAAATTGAGGACTATGTCAGGATAAATGAGTACAAATCAAGTTAGCTAATCTTTGTGTAGAAAAATCTAACTAATACATCTCTAAACAGTAGGATACTGACTGTAACTTTCTTCATATAGTTAGATGTATAAATAGATAGGTATAGATACACTGAAGAGCATAAAATTTAAAAAGTTCAGGAATCTTATATTGCTTTTCTTCTAAAATTAAACTTACTGAAATACTTTATACACATGAAAAGTTTCAAAAAGTGTCTTAATAGACAGATAGATGAATATTCAAGAATAAATCCCGACCAGTAATGAAATAATGAACTCCCCAACAGTCTGAATCACTTACTCTATCTTCTTCGTCAAAAGGTAGCAGGTGCCAGTTCACAAGATTAATTTGATATAAGATTGCTGTCCTCTAGAGAAAATCAAGCTTATCTCCAGTAGGCAGATAAACTAGAGAGCGAGCAGTAAAAGTCATGGATTCGTGTAAGCAGCTTAGCTGGTAAGTCAGCCATTTGTCCATGTCGTATGCACTGTCACATTATCAGTTTGAACTTATGGATGACTGTGTGCCTCGATGGGCCCACATCAGCGACTAGAGCTCTCACCAAAATCCTTTCCATTGTAGTCAGCTCGAGCATTTTTTTCTAAGCATATTTTAGTTTTCCTCAAAGCCATTTTGTACAGTTGAGGCTTCTAGATTGTATAACGTAGATGTGTTGACAGCTCTGTAAGAGTAGAGTTGAGTATCAGGCAATTTGCTAGTCTCCAATATCTGATGTACTTGTGTGTTGCAACATAGATATATATTTTTATATAATTAAATACACATACCTTTTCCCCAAACAAGCAAATAAGATGTATAGCAAACATTTTGATATTCTCACAAATGTTAATCTAATAAATCTCAAAGTATTAACAAGAATGAAAATACTTTCAAAATATACAGGGCAAGGTTTACTTTATTCCCTTACATAAATACATGTAAGTAGCTTATAGAAAATTAAAATTGAAATTTAACTTCTCCTATGTAATCTTCAATTCTGTTAAGTAATACCCAAGAATTTTACAGACTTGTCATTCTTTAAAATAAATCTTGGTTTTGTTTATTTAATATAATACATCTTATTATCGAAATTTCTTGTATACATGATTGATATTTCAGAATAGTATTGATGTTTAATTAAAAAAACATAATTCTACCAAAGGCTTAATGAAACAGATCAATTGCTGAGTGTAATGGTGTATTGATATTGATATTGATTTTTGAATAAAATATAAAATCAAATAATTTTATTAAAAGTAAGCACAAGTTTTAAAAAAGTATATTTCAAAGCTAAAAAATAAGCACAAATTAAATTTTAATGCTATTTCTCAAATTATTAAAAATGACAAGTGTTTATCATTTTCATTTTTCATCCACAGAATGGCTCTTTTTATATGGTTATTAGTTGCTTTTGATTATTTACCCGCGTTTTTTAAATTACCAATAGCAAGCAGTTGTTTGGACATTTTTCTCTCATTTGAAGCATTGTGTTTTGATATCTTAATAATGACTAAAAGAAGATTAGAAATTCCTCTCTCCTTACCTTTCAACAGGTTATTAGAAAAAAAGATAAATAGCAATGCTGAGCTTTTATTAAGGTAAATATGCAAATGTAACTTAAAATCTTTTCAACAATTTGTTTTAAGTAAAACCTTCTGTTTTCCTTGGAATTAATATGCATTTTGTTGTGTCTTGATTTGTTAATAGTCTTTCTGCATCATTCATCTTTTCAAATTTTTATCCCAACTAATATAAACTGTACTTAATTTTACTTTATTTCTCAAACATTCCTCTATATTATATTTTGTTTATGGTTTTAACTTTTTTCCCTCTTTCGAATGCTAACATATTTTAAATTTTGAAACTTGTTTTTCTCTCAAAGGTGATTTGTTGTGTTATAATATCACAGTAACATTAATAGGATATTGATTATTTTTTGAGACAGAATCTCACTCTCTAGTCCAGTCTAGTTTTGAACTATGTAGTTCAGTTTTGCCTTGAACTAGCAGTCTTCCTGTTTCAGTCTCCTGCATGTTGGGATTACAAGCGTGCACCACCAAACCAGGCTTATGTGGTGCTGAGGAATGGAACTCTGGTACTTAGCACTTTCTAGGCAAGTGCTTTAGCTATTGAGCCATTTCTCCAGGCTATTAATTCTTTTCTCTTAGGAATATGCTACAAAATGTATAAATATTTCTTATTCCTTTTATTTTTCTATTCTTTTGTTGAATTTTTTTCACTTCTTTGTGATATACATCAATTTTTTTGAAAGTCGTATCTTTGCCTTTTTTTCTTTAAATAGAGAAATGTTTTGAGGTCAGCTGGTGTTATATAGTACATTGGGGACCAACCTGAACTACAGGACAAACTCCTGTCACGAAATAAAATAAAATGAAATAGAAATTTAAACAATTAGATTATTTGATCCTTATAAAAGCATAGAGTCATGGATATTAATTGTGTCTATCGGACTCCATATACTCACAAATTTACCTGTAATGTATATTGATCCAATCTGTTTTCAAATAATTCAGTAATGTTATATATGAAGCATATGCACCCATTTTGGTAACAATATATGTGTGCAAGATTTTAATCATAAGTAAAATTACATTTTAAATTAAACTGAATTTACATAAACTCAGCATTTCCCCATACTAATTATTAAAGTACAGCACAAAATTGCATAGTAGAGTTTTATAATATGCTATATTTACTATGGTGAGGTTATAGTACACTAAATTTATATTGCAAAGTAAAAATAAATCTTCCTTCAGTTTATGTATAGTTGTTTTTCTGAGTATTTTAAGAGCAATAAAACTATTTTAAAAACACTTCACTTGAATATAAAACTGCACTAAGCTTTAGCATTAGATAGCTATGTCCTGGTTGTACTTGCAAGGCTTTGTTTTTCAGAACTTTGGAAGTCCATGAACCTTCAGGGAGACTGTTGTGTTTGCTTGACTCTCACACTGTCATACACCTTATCCAGCAACCTTTGCAATTATAATGTTCCTGAACAATCTTCAAGTGTGTAAAAATTTCTATAGCAAAACACCCTGCACTACATACTTCCACTCATAGCAAATCTAATGCAAAATCAAATTTTAAAAATAGGAAACATAAGTGGAAATAAGTGTTATGAAATATCAAATTTTACATGTGCATAAAACATTAATGGTAATTCATTTTTCTAAGCTCACAATTTGAGAAGAAATATGCATGATTTATGATTAAATCAGAATTGCTTGTCTTACAAAAAAGAAGTGGTTCAGAAAAGAGAAAGTAATTTTAGCACAGTGAAGAGTGAAAATGATATATTTAGAACATTACAGAATTATAACAATGGTTGAAAAACTTTCAAGTTGCTTATGATGATTAGAAATGTAAAGAGGGATGGAGGAATGGCACAGCAGTTAAAGTGCATGCGTAGCAAGCACAAGGCCTGAGTTCAACTCCCAGTACCACATAAACTGGTCATGGTGTTACATGGCTGTAATGCCAGTATTCATGAGACTGGAAAATGATTATCATCAGGTTGAGGCCAGCCTGAGCTACATAGTGAGTTCAGGACCAGTCGTTTCTACAGTGAGACCCTACTCCCTGACCCCAGGCCCCCCCCCAAAAAAAAAAAAAAACAAACAAAAAACAAGAAAATTAAAGAAAAATTGAAATTGTAAGACAAATGAAAAAAAGTTTTGCCATTTATATATGCAGTGAGTGTAAATGTGTGCACAAATGCATATGTGTATGTGTGGTGTATGTGTTTAACCAAAGAACAGCAAGATTAGGGACAATAATAGCAACTTAAGTTTTAAAATAATTGAAAAGCAAAATCAGCATAGAAATTTAAGTGAACACCCCAAATTGCATATGTAATTAACAATAGAATGCCAAGTACCCAAGATCATACTAACCAATATAGATATAGGCTTTTAAACATATACATATACCCCATATTGCATTCATTCTTAATGCCTGGTTATGTTCAGAACTCATATCTGCAGATCTTAGAGAAAAAATGAAAATCTGAGTAAGAAAGTCTTGGGTACTTATTATTAAGATCTAACTTTACATGAAGAAACAAGATATGGTAATTAGTGAATCCAAAGAATTAAAAATGTTAATAATAGATATGGCCATTATATTCTTTTTCTACCACCAGGAAAGAAAAAAAAATTGTCAATAACTTTTCTGTTTATTGGAAAGACTACTGTCATTTCAGTTCTTAACTAAAATCTCAGTTCATATATCTTATTACCTCACTGAATGACACACCTAAACTAGGTAAATAGCAATGTCTGTCAGTGCCTCTAACTTATACTCTGAACAGGATTCATTTGCATCAGGCAAAGGATCAATTTTGATTCTCTCTCTCTCTCTCTCTCTCTCTCTCTCTCTCTCTCTCTCTCTCTCTCTCTCTCTCTCTCTCTTTGTTAAATCTCCCTCATTTACCGACCTTTGGAGAGTAGGGCCTAATGAGAAAAGTAATTAGGAAGAATTTAGTCCTACAGGAGGGACATAGCTGCCAAATATTGTAGGAATTATGTTCTTTCTCTAACTCTATCTTCGGCGTTTTTGTGGAGACCTCAAGCTTTTCAGGCTCAGGAGCTGTTGCAAATGATATGTGTAATAACTCACTCAGCTTGCCACTTAGCCTTGGCTCGAGATCTCCAGTAGGCCACTCCTTAGACATTAAGTGTTTGAACTCTATTGCTTTCCAGGTGGCCTCTTAAGCAAAATTTGACATTGCTTTCATCATCTGTCACCTGCTGAGATCCACTCCTAATTCAAAGGAAATTCCAATTGTGTCCTTTGACCAGCTGTCAGGCCCTGTAGCATCTCCTCTTGACTCTAAATTCCAAAGATATCAAAAGACCTTTGAGTGCTTTTTGTCCAACCTCCTGGAGTAAATATCGGACCACAGCTTCTAAAGTACATGGGTATATTCTCTGGATGACTGTAAAAAAAAATCTAACTCTCCTAACAAAAGATGAGAAATAAGGCCAAGCAGTATCCATAAGCTAGCTCAGACAGACCTCAGCTTTGAGTTTTCAATTAACAAAATCCTCTCAGTCTCTCTATGTTTCTCTGTCTTTCTGTCTCCACTTACCCTTTTATTTTCAAAAATAATGTAAATAAGTCAGTGATGTGATGCTGATGTGGTGATGTAATTTTTTATCTGGCAGTAGAAAAAAAAAATCCTTGCTGTTATACAAAACTTCAGTTTTAATGTTCTCTTTAATTAAATATTAACAATATCAAGTACCAACAAACCATTATGAAATATAAGGATAAAAAAGGTCACTTAATGCAAGAATAATAAAATTGGTGATTTTCATGAAGGCAGTAGAAAACTGAGTGATTGTATGGGACTGAGACACTAGATATGCATACTTTATTAGTATCTATAAAATTACATTCCTTGAAAAACTAGGACATACAGATATGAGTTATTGAGAATCAAATTAAAGTGTCAGATCCATGCTATGTACAAGTCATTTTAATTGAATTTAGTAATATAATAGGTTTGTACAAGGTGGAATTATTTTTAACCCTCCTAGGCATATCCAACAGGGTAGCATTTTCTTGTCCATTAATTTTTAAATGTTATAATAAAAAAATTAACAAGAGATCTTTTATTATTTATATATATACATTAACTCTGTCGTTCATTTTATAGCTGGGAGAAGACAGTTCTCTAATTATATAAAAAGGGCAAATATAAAAGGGTGGGCTGCAGATCGGATGTGACATCTGCAGCATATTTCAGTCATGTAAATTGAAAACATCTGTTCTAAGAAAATAAGCATTTTTAATTTATAGGATAAATGAGTTTTAATCCTAAACCAAATAAAGATGAGACAAAAAGGTGAAAGTTCTATGTAAGAAAGGCTGATATCCCTACATGATTCTTACATTGAAAGCTAATTCTGAATGCGAGAGTACTAGGGCATAAGACTAAACGGACATGATAAGTCTCCACCCCCATAAATGGGATCAGTGCCCTTCTTAAAGAGACTCTGCAGAGCCTATATTGCACTCATAAGTTTTCAGCAATAAAGTGCCATCTTTGAACATTTAAAAAGACAGTAAATCAACTTAGACTTCCTAGCCTTTAGATCTATTACCAAATTTAGTTGTTTGTTATTATTGTTTTATGTAAAGTTATTCCCCAAAATTCCCGTTATTCTAATGTATGATTTTTGTTACAGGGATTGTATCACAAGTTCGTTAATATTGATAACTGAAGTTTTGTGAAAATAGCCTCACTCATAATAAGACTGCTATGATTAGCTAATTGAGTTCTGAAGAACTTGTTAGAGGAGCCTCTGTGGACTAACGCAAGCCTCTATGGGCTAAACTAGCTAATGAAATGCTGCTATCTACCACCCGCTTCCAGTTAGAGTATGAAAGTTTCTTACTTATTTTGACTTTCTGTCTTCTCTACCATGTAACTTCTCTGGTTTTTGGTCAAACATGGTCAGCATAGCCAAGTGTGCACTATTCTAACACTTCAAGAAAGGAAATGATCTCCAATTAAGTATTTCTCACAAGGGCAGAGAGCCAATTTTATTTGTTGAGCTGACTTGAGCTGAGGGGTTTTTTTTTCCCCCTCACTAGAATGGCACGGGGGTTCACCCTTCAAATGCTTTTGCCATGAGGTAATATTGCACGCTGTAGCTAGGATGGGTGATCCCCAGATTTCACTTCATGCTCTGTGAATATCTCTCTCAGACAGTTCTAACAAAATTGGTTTCTCACATTATGTCACATTGTAATGAGATACCAAGAAGGGGTGACATAAGTTAAAGGGGGGAGAGACAGATACAAAGGAAAACTCATTTGAAAAAGATACAAGCCTCTGTTAGAGTCACAACAGGTGGCTAATCTTCTTCCCAGCACTACCAGCACATAGATTATGGTTAAGATATTATGCTACACTGAATTTTTACTTGTGTTCTAGGTGGGGTTCTAAGAAGCACACATATACAGATTAAGATTGAAAGAGAAAATTTTCTGGTGAGAAAACCAAAGAAACAGTTCTAGACAAGAACGTCAATAATATCAAGACCCTCTCTACGCAGACATCTCTAAAATCTGGGAAATTTGGAAGGAAAGTTTCCATGCTGACTTAGCCTACGGCATCATACTCCTCTCAGATAGCAAATATCCTTAAATTATTTAAATTATCGATAAGATAATTTTGTTGACAGCTTTTTTTTTTTTACTTAGTAGAAACATGTTACCTTGTGGTAATTTTAATGTTTTAATTTTTATTTTATGTGTATTTTTAATATTATATATGTACTGTCATAGCCAAGACCAATAAGTTTGTCTTTATATATTCTAAGCATTGCAGGGTTTCAGGTCTTACATTAAAATCTTTAGTTACTTTTACAGAAGTGGCTTCCCAGTTAAAATCCTTGACTATCAGGTTCAAGGCCCTGAAGTAAATTCCCCAGCAGTGCCCAAGTTGGGTGTGCTGGTGCATCCCTGTGATCCCAGCACTCAGGTAACTGAGACAAAAGGATTGCCATTGATTCAAGGCCAGAGAGGCTACCCAGTGAGTTCAAGGCCAGCCTGGACTACAGTGAGATGCTGTCTAAAAAAAAAAATTCATATTGAATTTTCATGAAATAAAAGACAAGAGTTTACTCGTGCATATTCACTTTTCCCAAAACCTTATACTGGAGACTTTATTGCTGTACTGTCAAATTGATGCTTTGTTAAAGATTATTTGACAATATTGTGTGGACTTATTTCTGGATTCCTTACTGTGCTACTTTGCTTTATATACATTCTATATATATATATATATATATATATATATATATATATATATATATATATGGTGTTAATTTCTAAGATTTGTGCTATAGTTTGATATCTGGAAGTATGATAGTTTCAGCTTTACTCTTCTTTCAAAAATTTACTTTGGTTATTTAATATCTTCTGTTGTTTCAAAAAATGATTATTTTCTCCTGATTCTATATTCTTTTTATAAAATTGGTTTGAAACAATGGATATTTTAATAATAACACATTTTGTAATACATGAACATGAAATATCAGATATTTGTGTTTCTCTCATCAATATTTTACAGTTTTAAGTATATAGAATGTTGACATCCATGGTTAAACTTATTTCTAATCAGTTTAATGTTTTAATTTTATTTTAAGTAGAATAAATGTCTTAATTATTCTTTAATAAAGTTATTGTTGACATAGGGGAATGAAAATTGTGTGTGTTGATTTTATATTTCCTGATATTTATGAATTTATTAGCATAACAAGTTTTGGATAGAGTCTTTTATTTTGTAATCTGCTAGCAGAATCTTTATTTTTTCCCTATTGGGGTTTATTTATTTATTTAATTTTAGCCTAGAACTTCTAGATGACTTGAGGTGTCAAAAAGTAGACATGCATTCTTTTTTCATTTCCTTGTTCAAAAATAAAAAGATTTCAGCTCTTTGCTATTTAATACAATGTTAACTGTTGTGTAGCATTAATTGCCATCATTTTGTTGAGGATTATTTCCTCTATGTTTAGTGTGTTGAGAGTATTTAATGTGAAAAAATATTATGAGGAGAGATTTGACAATCATATATTACATAAGGAGTTAATACCTAAAACACATAAGCAATACATACAAGGCAATAGGAAAAAAAGAAATAAAATTATTAACTTAATTTAAAAATGCATAAATTACCTGTGTAGACAGTTTTTCAAAGAATATGTATAAATGAACAAAAGTAATTAAAAAATTTTCAGACTTACTAAACATATGGAGAATTCAAATAAAAATTTTTACAAGACACGGCCTCACATGTACTAGGGCGATTTATAGACTAGGAAGTGTTGGTGACTATGTGTGGACATATGACTCTTGCTGTAGTGGAAATTGGTGCCAGAATTATGGAAATATTACATTATTGTTCTTTATGTTAAAAATTAGTCAGCTGTATTGTCCAGCAATCTTATATTTGAGTATGTACCCAAAGGACATAGAATTTCTATGTTGAATGGTCATCTGCACTCTTATGTATGTGATAACTCTATTGTAGGAACATAGTAGGCATTTATTAGAGAAAAAGGATAAAGCACACACACACACAGAAATACACACACACACACACACACACACACACACTCACACAAGTGTATAATTAGTCTCCCATATCTGTGTGTTTTATAACTGAAGCATCAACAAACTTTGGGTCAAAATATTAGGAAAACATAATTATATTTTTACTAAACAAATACACTAAACAATACAAAGCAACATATGCAGTGTTTACATTGAAATGAATATTAAGATAGAGAAAATACAATGTGTGCACCAGAGGGCTGGATGGGGCCATGTACATTGGCTGTCCCAGGTACTTGGAGAACTGAATTGCATGAATTCAAGTTTGATGCCACCTTGGAAAATCTTGTGACTCTTGTCTCAAAGGAAGGCAAAACAAAATCACTCAGTGGAAGACATTTTAATTAATCTCCACTACAATAAACAAATATAATAAATAAACAAATAAATAAATAAATAAAGGAGGGTGTATCTAGGCTGCATCAAACACTATTATTCGTTATGTAAGGTGCTTGGATATTTGTGGGGTTTGTCATCTGCTTAGGACTATAAACCACCCCCACAAACACTGAGGAGAAATGTGCATTATATCATAGAGCATTATTCAGTTGTGACAAAGAAAAAATTCATGTCATTTGCAACAAATGCTACATAAATAGGACATGCACAAACAGACCAAAACTGCAAGCAAAATATCACTTAAATGTAGGCAAAAATAAAGAAAGAGAAAGAAAAAAAAGGAAGAATTAAATTCATAATCACAATAAAAGAAATAGTTGCTGTGGGCTCTTAATAAGAGGAACCATTTATCAAAGGACTCATGGTCCTGTTTATAAGATGAAGAATTCCTGAATATCAAGTTTACAGCAGAATGATTGTAGTTAATAATAGTGTTTTGCATACTTGACATTTGCCGAGAAAGCAGCTCTTTAGTGTTTTCATACACATAAAAATAAGTGACTATGCGAGGTGATGGATGTGTTAATTACATTGATGTGGTAATAATCGTGCAATTTGTACATGTATCAAATCGTCACATTGTATGTCTTTAAACATATAATTTTGTCAGTTATAAATCAATAAAACTAGACACAATTGACATTGTTCTCGGAGGCACAGCAGCTCCTCCTTTATGTGGAAATTGTGTATTGACTCAGATTTTCCTCGTGCTATTCGCACATTTAAAAGACAAGAAGTATATTGAAATACGCGTAACACACATTTCCTTTGAAGACCATTTTGATCATCATTTCCATGAGGTAAAAATCAATAGTAACGACTTAAAGTAAGTGGAGTCTGAAATTTAATTGCACACCTAGCTTTTTCTTGCCCATTCACTCCGACTGTGACTCCTGGTTAATTCCTGAAGACCTCGATAAATTAGGAGTACTTTCTAGTGTGAAGAGAGAGCTTAGTTGCGCACAGTTCATTAGTGCCCCTAATGTGGTTACTTTTCCCACCCAGTGGTGAAGCTTACATTAATTTGGAAGAGTCTATGTGCTCCCTACTTGAATTAACTTTGTTAACCTCACATTTAATTTTTCCATTGGAATAGTTTCCATTTAATGGATAAAAGCTGTGATATATTTTCAAAAGGTCATTTAAGATCGAAATGAAATTTTTCCCAGCAGGTGTCAGTTTACTCCACATTGCATTCTTCGTGTGTTAAAAAAATCTTCTTTTTTAAGTAGATAAGTTCACAATGACAGTGGATTTAAATGATCATTGTTTAACCTACTCTGGTTTTCAGAGTACAGTTACAGAATTATTTTACTGTAGTTTCTAAATGAAATACCAATTTCATCCTGAATTCTGCATTCTATCATCTGGTTCCAGCAACACTCTATTTTTATATAAGCACCAGGAGAGCTCACCAAAGCTCACATATGTTCCTTCAGGTATCCTCTCATCTGAGATTATGTAGATTCCTCCTCACTCACATTCCTAGAGCTCTGTGAAACAAATCACTTCCTTTTGAAACATATTTGGATCAGAGATGAGCATGTATTGCAAATTAAAACTTCATTCTGAGTATAAAGATTTGTTCAACGTAACTTGAAAGAAAGATACTCTCATTGTTTTAAACATGGAACATAAAATACATACCTCTTTAACTGCTAAAGAAATGTGGTCAAGCGGAGTACAATGTTTCAGTAATGCAGACAACACAGTGGATTCCTGAAATTTGATTATCAAGTATAGTCATCGAGAGACTGCATTAGTTATGGACCATTCTCCAAGGGGATAGGGAATACTTGCCCAGTTATGAGTTGTGGGGAGGGGCTTTGAAGTATCAAACAGCAGTGGCAGGGGAGGCCAGAGCAAAGCTCCACATCCTGTCATTTAATCAGTAACTAGAACCTAACTACATGTGGACAGATGGGGCGGATTTGCTTGCTGCTTGCCCCTTACAGCTTAAAGCCAGTCCTTCTAATGTCTTTGACAATGGCCTCTGACCTAATGACATCATACCCATCACAATGTGTATAATCACATTTTATTATGTTCCTACAATGGCGATATCATCTAAGACCACATCCTTCTGAACATGGGTCCATCTTTCGATGGACCCAAGAGTATACTGGATCCAGGGACTTGTAGGCTAGATTAATAATTAATAGATGGATATTAGCAAATGAAAGAAATGTTTTTATTCTTAATGTTAATTTATCATATAATAAATATGTGATATTAGTTTAATATGTGCATAATAGTTAATATTTAATAGTTTCCTGCAGCTAAACCTTATCTCTTTAATTTTTAACTACATAAACCAATAATTCATATTTGTCTTGAAAATGGACATAATTAAAGGAGCATGAGACAATGAATATTATCTACGGAAATGACATCCAGGTAAAAATCCAAACAAAACAAAATGAAAACACAGTATCAACATCTCAAATTTCATTGATATTAATCAGTTTTCTTTCATTTCTTTCTATGTGGAGTCATATAGTACACTGGCTTTTCACATGAGTGGTAAGTTTTGCCTAATTTTGAATTGGTCATGTCTAACTCATACACTATGATTTATTTCTGCTTAGCTAATTTTTCTTTCTTTTTATTTTTTTTTTTCAACACAGGGCTTCACTCCAGCCTAGAATGGTCTTGAACTATTTAGCCCAAGATAGTCTTGGACTCTTGACAATTCTCCCATCTCAACTTCATCAGAATTGAGATTACAGGTGTGCGCCACCGTGCATAACTTTCTGTGGTACTGGGCAGTTATTTATTTATTTATTAATTTTTGTAAATTAGCTAAGGATTTATTCATAGGCAGCAGTAATTCATTTATTTGCACTGCTATAGATGACTGGTTTTCATTGTGAAATATTGATTTATCCTTCATTGTTATCTGTGAAAAGAATGCTTATTATTATTAATATGTATGTCACCAATATACTACTCCCTGAGGCTTACTATATTTATTTTTCTATTCTTTAAAAAATTTTTCAGTGAAGGACAGTGTTCATCCATTTAAGGTAGTATATTTTGTCTTATTTATTGTTTAATCTTCTAAGTATGTTCAAAGTAATCTACCCATAGTATACAATAGTATGAAAAAATATCAAAATTATTTCCAAATGGCTCTTTGTTTTGATTTTGCTACCCAGTCTTGCTTAAATTAATGTTATATTGAATATATGAGTGATATAAAATTCATTTAATTTTGTTGTGGTTTTGTTACTTGTTTATTTTAATTTATATGTGTAGACAACTTGTTTAGTACCATATATTGAAAACTTTATTCTTTGATTTCATCTTGTTAGTCTACTTTTGTTATTTATTTAGTGCTTTTATAGGTATGGATCTGTTTTGACAATTCTATTTTAACTTTCTCTTTGTCTCTATTCTAGATAATATTATAATGCTCAATTAATTTTGACAACCAAACTTTACAAATAAGCCCCAATCTAATAATGGAAGGACTAACGAATATTTAATAAACTTATAAATTTCAACCAAATATTACTAAATCTTTTCCAGTACCAAAATGCAATTAAATAAGTACCAGATCTTCAGTAATTTGCTCATCAGTAAGAAAATTAAAATGATCACTGTTTAATTCATTTTGGCTTTGACAGAATATTGGGATATCTGAGTGAGCATCAGTAAATGACAGTGGATTTTTGAGTTTATATATATTAAAGAAGAGAGTTATAGTTATTTTTCGTTGTTGACAACATGACGAATATAAAAAATATGTAGGTTAAATACATTTTTATTTACTTTAAATTTTTATCTATTTTTCCCAAGGACTAAGTTAAAAATGCCTTCTTCCCAAGTTGGTTTGTATTTAGTTTTATTGAGAACATAAATTTATGAATATGGGAGTATATTGAACAACTATGTATATTACATGAATTTTTTTCCAAACCATGCATATCACATGAATTTAATATTATGCCTGTGGCCATGGCTGATTGATATGGAATATTTACTACTTTTTTTTTTCATTGCACCGTGAGTAATAAAGATAGAATTCTACAGTGGCAATGGTAGTTGATAGAGTAGACATTGAGGTTTACATAGGAGTTAAATTAATGAGAAAATAATTTTGGAGTGTCAAAGTTTTAGTACTAACTTTCAGTCATCACCCTTTGCACTGGCTTAGGCTTTCTCTGCCAACACCTCTATGCATGAAACACTATGAAAACAATTCATGAGTACAGTAAATTTGACAAATGACTTCAAGGTGAATGTCAGCCTCATGGCTCATTTTATGTATCTGAGTTATAGTTCCACTTTCGGTTTTGGCCTTGGTACTCCTTACTATTTTTACTACCTCTTAGATGCAATGAAAAATTTTAATAATTCATTTTGCATTCATATTTGTTTCAAACAGCAATTCAACCCAGATTGTTAAAAACATTTATACTGGTTTTAATATGAATATAGGTTTTTGTGTAGGTTGGATCCTATTTTTCATGTACTTCTTCTACCACAGCATCCATTTAGTGATGAAAATGTTCAAAATAAGTTAATATTAATTGACATACAAGAACAGTTCATTTTGCTGGAATGACCAGGCATACTGACAGTGCAGTATCCCTAAAATACGACATAGCCATTCTCAAAAGAACGTAGATGATTTCACCTACCAATTGATAAGTATAATACAGAAAATAAGAAAGGATTTATTATAACTTTTAGATCAATGGTCCATGTCACTTGGATCTGGAGTGTTCTTGAAAACCTCAGGCATCTATGGGTACTGTACACTTTCAGGAGGTAGGACCTGTCTGAAAGGAGTAGAGGGGTGTGTGCTGGTTCTTCCCTTCCTCCCAGACGTGGCTCTGTGCCTCCATCCTGTAAGGATCTCTGTCTGAGGAGCAGCTTCAGCTCCAGCTCTGGCTCTGCGCCCAGCTTCAGTCCTGCCCTGTGATTCACCATTTTCCAGTTGCCCGTCCACGAATGGGTGACTGTGAATTTCTGAAACTGCGAGTTAAAGTCTTTCCTCTGTACAGTTGTGCATGTGGGAGTACTGAGTCATTCTGATGGGAAAGTAACTAAGACAGTCCTCAAGGGTGGCTGAGGACCGGCACTTGTCTGTGATCTAACTGTAAAGAAATGGGATGCACAGTAGAAGGTGAGAACAGGTGAATGTAGCTTGACTTGTATGTGGGGTCATTTCTGGCATATGACATCATGACCTAAACTTCACTACCTTTCAGAGAGGTAATAGCATCAGATTTGCATAGGAGCCTGCAACTAAAACATTATGTTTGTGTCATCCCCTAATGACTCCTCTGCCCCACTCTCTGGAAAAATTATCTTCTACCAAACTAGTACCCGGTGACAAAAAAAAAAAAAAAAAAAAATGTTGGAGACCTGTGTTTTAGATAGTGATTTAATCAGACTTTAAAGTGATTTTCATTGTTATTTTTTACAATTCTACTTTTTTTCCATGAGTACCTCAATATAATCTATATTATCCATGAAGTATAAAACTACATGGCTTAGTTACTTTTTCATTACTGTGACTCAGTACAAGACATTCACAATTTAGGGAGGAAAGATTTATTGTAGCTTAAGGTTTCAGTAGGTCACAGTCCATTCACTGGTGGTTGGCTGGAAAATGGTAGAAGCATACGGCATGGCTGGAGCAGGGGCATGGCGAGAGCGCGGAGATCCTCACAACGTGATGGCACAGAGAGAGACTTGGAAGAAGGGCACAACCAGCAACATGCTCCAGATGAAGGCCTACATATATGCCCCTCTCCATCCAGAACCGACCTCCGAACCCTACATAGTATCCATAGGAATTATGAAGCTTTAGGGGGGAAACTCCAGATCCAAACCATGACACTATATAAAAGGCAAACATATTAAAAACTCTTGTAATCTGGATAAAGATCTTTATATGACTGTGCTATGTTCCTGGGTTCTTGTAAAAGTATTTCCCTTGACTATTCCATGGCTTGTCCCTACTGAATCTCATACTGAAACTAGCATAGCATATGATCTTTCCTAACAAGGATAGTCTAAACACTCCATAATTCCACTAAAGAGTCTTGCTCTTAGTTGTTGGTGAGCTCATTAAACAATGAGTCTCAACTATCACCACCCTAGAAAGACTTCTAGATCGCATTCCTTAAAACACGTATTTCTCTCTACTATTATTTATCATGTTAAAATAAATGCTGCTTGTGTGTTCTTATAATTTCTTATGCACTTAACTGCTTTGTTACTGTATGACTTTGCCTAAGAATTGTTTCTTTTTAATTAGTAGTATTACAAATAGTTATCTTAAGTGTTGAATGGTACTTTGTACTAATGATAAAACTGATTTTCACAAAATGGTATTTACCCTTATGATACCTAAAAAGAACAGAAAACACATGTAACATATCAGTAACATATGAGTAAAAAGAATGTTTTAATAAATATTATAAACACAAAAATGAAGTAAGATGGTTTTTACTTGCCAAAACCAAAGTAGGTACGAGGAAGAAATTTGAATTATTATTTTCATTTGTTGTAAAATGATTGTATTTACAGGAATAGTTGAAAGCTCATAGCACCTAATGTAATTGTCTAGTTTGAAAAAAAATTAACTAGTTAATGAATAAGTAAGTGAATAATCTGAATGATAAAAAATACAGTCTATGAATTTATTTCGGGACAGAGACTATTATTGTAGGTGGGAAAAAACACAGCTAAAACATTCACTCTTGGTTAGTCTCTGTGTCCTCCTGAACCCATTTCAGTTAGTGGAGGTGAAATCTTACCATAATCATTAATCCACTAAAGACAAAGCCAACTTGTGTCAAAAAAACTATGTATTAATGTGTGTTATAAATTGCCCCATTCAACATGAAAAGTATATATTGAGGTCAAAAATCTCAATTGGAAGGTATTTGTATATAGGGATTTTGGAAGGTTAATTATGTAAATTATTTGGGAAGAAGCTTCATTAGAACATCAGTGCCTTTGCATAAAGTACATAAGGTAAACTATACATAGTAAATGGGCCCTTTCTACCACATAAACACCAAGAACTCAGCCTTCTGCCAACAAGAAAGAAAATGTTCACCAGGAATCCGATGGTGCTGGCCCGGTATATCAAGTTTCCCAAACTGTTAAGCCACTCAAGCAACATTAGTATGCCATTATAATAGCCTGAGCAGGTTAAGACAACCTATGGAATGAATTGTAATTATGATTTTTGTACCTTTTTATTGGTTATACAGATTCACGTGTTTGAATGTGGCAAATTAATACATGCACACAAATTACACTGATGACTTTCCACTCACCAGTCTTCTTACATAATTTAATTGTCTCTAAGCCTTGAGGATTGGAAATGAGGAAGCCCTCACAATAACACAGGGCAGTCTCAACCCAGAGGACAGAGGAATGTGAACAAGGAAGTGAAGAAAGAGGAAGAGAAAGAAGAAACAGAAGGAGAAAGAGTAGAAAAGTTAAAGAACAGAAGCAGCCAATAGGCTCGATAGTTCCTTTTAACTAGCATGGAACAGTCAACTCTAGGTATTCGTCAATCTATAAAACAAGGAAATCTCCAGGATTCCATCTATAAAACAAGGAAAAGAAACAGCACAAAACATAATATGAAAAAAATATATTTTACAAGAATGATGGTATGTAAACCACAAAGATATATTAAAATATGTTTTTGTCTCCTTGAGGGACCAAACAAGATGGTGTGGACTTTTTGCCTCGCTTTTTCAGCTAAATAGAACCTAAGGAACTATTTGTTGGTACAGTGATAAAAACAAAGCACATCCTCGGAGAGCTGCAAACCACCTTAATACTCGGGATTTGAGCAGCTATATACAATGTGGAAAGTTCCCTGGGCTTTCCTATTATTCCCTGTATAGCTCTAGACTGTCTGCTGGGAGACAACATCAAATTCCCAAGAGACATAAACACAAATTAATAGCAGCAATAAAGCAAATGAAAATAGTCTTCTCTCTTGCTAATGGGTCAGGAAAGCAGAAGTCCAACTAGACTTAGTTGAAGTGTCTAATTATCACTCCAAACTTGGCTTTTGTTCATGGCTTGATTCACATGGAACAGAGCCGCAGCTAACACTGAATCCGACGGCTCAACATTCAAGAAACCATGGTGCCATCTAATCTGCCAGCAGCAGAAGTCTTTGTAGAGTGCTGGCCATCCTGATTCTACTCCTCAGACACTGTCAGTAAATCTGTCTCTAAGTAAATGTAGCAGCAAAGTGTTGGAGAATCATCATTACCTGGTCTACAAGTAGGGTTCCCCACTTATCCCAACCTGTCCTATTTTCACAAAGAGGCAAAGGCTTAATAGATCTGACCTTCTCCCCCAGAGTCTGCTAGTGTCAACAGAGGACTCAAAAACACCTTCCTTTTCGTTTCATGTATTTTTTTTTTTCCTACAGAAAAAGATCAAGTAGAAGTTCTTGGAACACAAAACTAATGTAGCAGAGGAGAATGGTGTTGCCAGGGAAAGAAAAAAATATTATTGCCAGTGTTTTTGGAACAATCCACTCAACCAGCTAGAACCTAAGTGCCAAACAATAACAAGAACAAACAAACAAACACAAAAAACAGTAACTCCCAGCTAAATTACATGACTCAAAAGTGATCAGGATTTTTTTTTAGCATAATAGCTAAAGTGTTCAAGACAGAACTGAAACTATTTTGTTGTATGAACAATTGGAAATATTTCATTTGAATGACAAAGAAAATAAACTGACATTGAAAACAAGATGAATATTATCAAGGCATAATTTGTTAGGGATTTTAAATCAAGTGTCACCAAACTGCTCCACCAACTTCTGAACATTTTCCAGAAGCAAATAAAATGAATTGTGGCAAAGAGCAGAAAATTGCTGGCATTATATGAAAACCAACGTTTGAAAATAGTCACAATAAATCAAGCAAACATGAAAAGACAGTCATCAATAGTCATACCATATAATCCATAAAATAGAGCAATTTTCATTTGAAAATTATTCACCATACCAAGCATCAGAAAGACCCCAATCCGGACCTAAAACCCACTGAGAAACAGATAATGATGAGATGTTCACAGCAAGAGGACAGATAAATTAGAATTACTGGAAACATTTTAAACCAGCTCTCACGAAATTGTTTCAAGGAAATATTTAAAATAAGTGTAAAAATATCCTTAGTGACAAAATAGAAAATAATAAGAACCCAGTGAAAATTTTACAACTAAAATATAGTACTTAAAATGTTAGTTCAATAGAAAAAGAAGTTCAAATTGGAATAGAACTGTCAGGAAAATTAAGAAAAAGAAACATCCTAATTCTGTGCAAAAAAAGGAGAAAATATAATTTGAACATAATGAATGGAAATTGAGAATTGATATTTCCCATCCTGTCCCAGTCCTTTTGATGCCATGAGAGGCTCTTTCCTGCCATGCCATCACTCCCAGCTGACAGGAGAAAGACTGAGAATTTTGAAATGGAAATTAAAAATACATTTTTCTTCTGTTAAGTGTTGGGTATCAGATCTTAAGTCCTGACAATGAAAAAGTAAAGATAACAAAACTTGGTACCAGAGAATCAGGGCGGTTTCTTTGACTTTACCCGGCATGATTCGGGAAGCTTCTGGAACTAGTTTATGGGGGAAAAAAATTGTCTAAGTTTAGAGATACCATATAGAGAGGACTTACACGTTGTAAGATGAGTTTGCCGTGTTTGTTTCTGGTCAGGATTCCGAACTTCAAACTGTTGACAAGATAACAGATTGTAAATTATGGTCCCAAGGAGCTCCAGGTGGGAAGGGGGACTCCATTGGTTGTTGGTCTAGAATTATACATTCTACACTGGAAAAAAAAAAAGTGTCAGCAGTTTGCCCCTGTTTTGAGATTTTGTGTGAAACTGACATTAATGGTAGTGAACTACTTTATCTGTCAGAAGAATTTTCAAATAAGTTACGCGTCACATGGACACTAATTTTATATGGTTATATGATGAAAGTCAAAGAATAGCACCGGAAAAGGTTGGAAAAAAGGGTGTAATGAATGAAAGAGACTGAAAGTTGAGCAAAGAGTGCATATCATCCAAAGATCAGTGTTAAAAATGAAGTATTTTGTATCAAGAGTATATAAAAATTGCCTTGAGAGTACCTCAGGAATAAGTAACATATCACCTTTTGCAGACTCAGAGGTGCAAAAATCAAAAGACTTTGCCTTGAAAAGAGTTCCAGGGAATCCTGCAACTCAATCTAGCAAAGTGATTCCACAATGACTTCAGCCATGAAATAACTCAGAAGACTTTGGAACCATGGTCCAAGGGGGCCAGAACACTGCCTGAACCAATGGAAGACTATGACATTATCCATATAGTTCTGTTTTTACAGGCATGCAGAATCTGAGAGCTGTGTAGTGAGGAAGACTTCCACCAAGATTTAGAAGAAAGCATTTGATACAAGGCAGTGTTCACCTGACAGGGCAATATGCGTACCTATGGAAAGAAACCCGAAGGTGCTCTTTCTGACCTCATTGTGGAGCCCAGACTGAGTGCTAAAATTACAAGCATGCACTACCACGACTAGCTTATGTGGGGGTGGGGAATTAATCCCAGGGCCTTGAGCTTTCTAGCCAAGCACTTTGACCTCTGAGCTATTTCTCCGCACCATGAAGAGATATTGAGTTTGTGGAAAACCTTTCCTGCATCTGCAGCATGATTATAATTTTGTCCTTTGTTGCATTTGCATGGCATATTAAAATTTTTCATGTGTATAATATATACAAATTTCTATTAACTGATATGTGAATATGGCATATCATGAAGTCAGGAGACTATCAAAATGCCTTACTTGAAATAATTTCCCCTTGGGTATTAATTATCATACAAACTCAGATGTCTATTTTATAGATTATTTATATTTAAATAGCAAATGTCATTGACTCTGTGAATGCAAAGTCATAAAGAAGTAAAACTAGTCAAAACTTGCAACATCATAGATAATAATGTGTTTGAAAACCATGGTGAAAATGTTACAAGATCTTAAAATATATTTTGAATATATTCAGAGAAGGAAATTTAAAAAAAGAATCTCACAGAAAAATAAATAGCACACATGGCAGTTCAACAAGAGAGACGAACGAAGTGGCATAATTTCTTCTTCTTAAATAGATGATCTAATGACACAGAGGTTTGAGAAGATGTACTTACATAACCTATTTCAAAGACAAAAAGTGGCACTATATAAAGTAATTTATTCCTTGGGTTTAAAACTTCTGAAGTTAAATGTTAATGTGGACGCTTTGGATTGCAGATATACACACTTTTGAGCATTGACTAAACAAGGGCATGGTTCTTCAAATTCTGCCATATATAGGTGATGTATATAAATACTTTGTGAAAATTACTGACTGTAACATCCAAATTCATCAATTGACTTGAAAATGGTAGTAGAACAGATGCTTTTGGATTTTATCAAAGTAAGAATCTCATCCCAAAATAGCAATGAACTACATCAAGAATTTTGAGAGCTTAACATGCCTAAGAGCTATAATGAAATATCTTGTCATCAGCAGTGAACTAATGACCATTTTATTTTTGAAACGTACTCACTCTAAGCAAAATACTCGCCAGCATTATCCTCCTTAATTTAAATTTAATGGTTAACTTGTTGCTGGAAGGAAGCCACTACTGATTAGCAAAACTCAACAAAATTAACACCTGGCCTTTAAGCATTCATTATTTATTTATTTTACTTATCTTACTTCCATCTCTAAGCAAAATGAAACAAAAAATGCAAGTTAGCTCTGGAAAAAGAGGCTGAGTCTATAAAATTTTAGAATGTTTTTTTTTTCGCTTGAAAATAGCACTTGCTTTTACATCAAATGTCTCTTTAAATGCTATTCTAATCAAAAAAGAGAGATAATTTAAGAGAGTTAAAAGCTACGATATTTTACCTACACAATTTTGTTAAAACTTTTCTATGAAATATGTATAAAATACAAAGCAAATATTTCGAATAAGTTAATATACTTCTTTATTAATGCAGCATACTGTATAAAGATGGCATGAGACTGTGAATTCGCTCCAAATTAAAGTTATTAAAGTTATTAAAGTTAGTCATATATTACCACTATATTAATGACTAAAAGCTATTTTAAAAACTAAATTCGAAACTAGTGTGTCATGGCGAGTGATTTCTCTAACTGCTTAAGAAAAGAAACCACAAATTGTCATCTGGTGGAGATGTGTTTTCATTATCGGAGATAAGTATTAGTATTTTGATATTTTCAAAAAATATAACTTAGCCTTCAATAGACCAATCACATTTCACAAAGCAGAAAAGAAGGAGGAGGAATAGCAGTAGGAGGATAAATACAATGTAAAAAATCCAAAGAATTAATGAAAACTTTTGATTACTTTAAGCACAACTTTAAATCAATATGATTCTTGATGCTGTTGTTGTTTCTGCCTAAAAACATTTCATTTATTATGTAGAAACTAACAATATCCTCTCTACATTTGTGAATATGATTACAGAGAAATTTGAACATCCATTTATATAAGAGTATATAAAACAACAAAAACGTTACTTAGTAGCAAATCAAAAGAAACTCATTTAAATATATTTTTACTTTACCAATTTCTGGACGACTCCTTATGCTTGACACTAGAATGTTCCCACATACATATGCAAAATGTAAAATCATAATTATGCCTGATAACTATATTTGAAATTAAGATATTTACTGTATTTTTAATAATTCTTAAAAATCAACAAACACGCCTAGTAGAGGGGTAGCTCAATCAAATGGGATCTTTGTTCTTAGCTTCTAAGGAATCTCCAGGTTGCTTTTTCCATGATGATTGAACCAGATTGCAGTCCCACTAACAGTGTAGATATGTTGCATTTATTCCACAGCCGCATCAACAATTCTTGAGTTTGACTTCTTAACGTAGGCCATTCTTACTGGGGTGAGATGAAACTTCAATGTTGTTATAATTTGCATTTCTCTGCCAAGCCAGTGACTGTGAACACTTTTTCAGGTGCTTGTTGGCCATTTGAAATTCCATTTCTGAGAAGTTTCCTTTCACGTAAGCTGCCCATTTCTTGGTGGTAATTTTTATTTTAGGAGATTTTTCTTTTTTTAAGGCATCAGGAGTCAACAGGAATCTTTGCTGACTTTCTATTAAAAGGTTAAAAAACAAAGAACCTTGCTTTGAGAATAATGCCCTATGGCATCCTGAAGGACTTAAGAGAATATACAGAGATTTATGCAGTGATTGGCGAAGGGTCCCAGATTACTGCCGAAACCAGTGGTGACCTTTGTGGTGTGTATTCAGTTTTGCTTTATGGGTACCAAGAATACATGATTTTGGTCATAGAGGCTTTCAATCAGATGTCAAAAGAAGGGCTTGGAGACCAGGACTATATATGCTTTGCATAGGTTAAAATGAGGAAGTAAAAACTGTTTACTACGCAAATACTAGCTTTTAATACACGAAGACTGAACTAATATTAGATAGAATATAAAATGTAAAAATGTAAAAAACTAAGAGGGATTTTATAAAACTACAATATCAATAAGAAAATGACATAGCTTTGAAATGGAAGAAGAAAAATATTATGAAATTGAAGACAGAAATCAACAAGATACATTCAACCTGCACATATTTCCAAAAATGCTGAAGGAGATGTCATGGTGCAGTAACACTGGTGCAGTAACACACTCATACGTATGGGTACAGCAGCACATGTTAAAACAGCTAAATTCTGGAGGCAGCCTCCATTTCTACAGAAGAATGAATAAAAATTATATATATATATATATATATATATATATATATATATATATATATATATTATGCTGTCATAAATAAAAAGATATTTTAACAATTTACATGAAAATAGGTTTACCTTGAAACCATAATATTTAGCAATGTAAACTAGAGATATAAGTTTAAGGATCATGTGTTTTCACTTATATGTGAAATCCAAAATATGAATGAGTCAAGATAGAAGACAGGGAGATGAATTTCTCAGAGATGAGAATAAAAGTAGATGGTAGGGGAAAGGAGGAAAAAGGTAAAGGAGGAATTTTAAAAAGTGTAAGATCATAAAGCAGTAGGCATGTATACCAATTCCATAAACTATAAAGAGTCAGAAAATAAATTATATAATCCCAGAAACCTACCGATCTGAGGCAACAACACCATAAGTTGCCTGGCCTTGACAATTTTATAGTTAAGGAGACCAGGTCTTGTGATTTCAAAACAAAAAAAGAAAGAAAAAAGAAAGGAAAGAAAGAAGGAAGAATATAACCCAGTGTAGGGCAATTTGAAAGCCCTGGTTATAATATATGATATGTAAACATATGTCAGCAATTGAATACATCTGACATATATTTATATATTTATGCATACATAGTACAGCAGCTGGCTTGCACATTACTTTCACATATTCAGAATATCAATTAGTATAAATCATATTTTGAATTATAAAGATATCATAACACATTTAAAAGACTTGAAAACATAGCCTACTGTTTCATATGAATAAAATGGACTCCAAATCAAGAAGCTAACAATGAAATCTTAAAAATGGTTAGATATTAAGCAAGATGTTGATAAATTATAAATGAACCAAGCAGGAAATCTCAATTAAAAATTTTAATAACTGGAAATGAGTAAAGAAATACATTCTAATACTTCTTTGCAACATACCAAAAATAATCTTGAGGAGGTGATTTTTAGGAACTGGAGGCTTAGGTCAGTGATTACAGTGCTTTCTTTGAAGATCAATTTTCAGGGTTTTATTCTCCAGCACCAGATTTAGCTGTGCGTGATGGCACAGTTCTGGAATCCAGCATTGATGAGACTCAGGCAAGTGGATTACAATGAGTCTGACTCCAGCGTGAGTCACCCAATGAGTTCAGGACTAGCCTGGACTAAAAATGAGACCCTATCTCAAAAAGAAGCAACCTCTTAGGAGTAGATGTTAACTTTTGAAACTCTGACAATTACTTCATTGTCTTAGCTCACACTCGAGAATCATGAAAAGGGAAAACAAATTAATCTCTAACCATGCATAAAACACTAATTATCGGGAAGGTCACAAAATAGAATTACAGCAAAAGTACCAAAGAAGAAAGAGAGAGAAGGCATAAATTGAGAATTAGACACGAGATATGTCAAAAGACTACAGAAAATGTGGCCATTAATGAGTCAGTTAGAGAACACACCTAAAAAGCTAAGCATTAATTACATGGTTTATATGAAATAAACTAACAGGACAAGATACACACCATTAAAACTCACTTAATGTGATTAGATACGTTATGTATTTTATAACTGTTTAAAAGTTGAATTTTTATTGGCAAAAATGTGTGGAAAATATTGCTAATCCATGTAAATTGCAGTGAAAAAATTATACAAAATATATTAAAATGTTACAAATTATGCACAAAATAATATATGGACTTAGCATAGAATTAATTTGGTAGGCAGTATAATTATGAGGTTTACACAATTTAATACTGAATAAAATTATCTAAAAATATAAAAAGAAAAAAAATATGAGACAAAATCTCCTATCTGATATTAAGATTTACTACCTGGCTTTGTAGTACCAGCGACACTGTGTAGCACAGATTGAGTAGACATATAGATAAACAACATACAATCATGACTAAATTTTGAAATACATGCAAAGCAATAAAATAAAAAGATTATAGTCATTTTAAACAAATAACATGGGCATAATTGAATACCCATGTATGAAATATAACAAAAGATCTTGTTCTCAACTCAGTATTACACAAGCTTACATGAAAATAAATCAGATCCGTATGAAAAACATAGAACAACAAAGGATTTACAAGACTTGAGATAATATCTTTATACCTATTGACAGGAAAATATGTCTTACACATGACAACTTAAGCACAATCCATTAAAAAGTTATGACCACTCAATTTACAAAATACACTGTGAATGGCCATTGAGACACTAGAATGAAAAGCTACTGAATACAAAACGACCATTTGCAAACCAAATATGTGATAAAGACATATAAGAAGCTCTCAAATCTCAATGGTATAAAGCAATCTAAGTAGAAATTGCGCAAAAAAAAAAAAAACATGAACAAAAGGTCTACGACAGAAAATAGGTCGTGTGAATCATATGGAGCTTAAGAGCATTTAGTCCTTTTGGAACACCGTTTGATAGCCTGCAACTCAGATATTACCCTTCAACTAATACAATAACTCAGAAATAGTTTTGAAATAACAGAAGGTGTAATCAAGGTGCTTAAAGATGCTTTTACCCTGATCTTCAGAGGTTTTCATTTTAATTCAGCTGTGTTGTGCCTAATAACACTAATTAAACTTCAACCAGTTAGTCCAGGATAAGAGGAGGATGACATGAAAAGTGTACTTGAAAAGGAAAGGTTTACAGGTCAGGTTTCTGATATCAACTGCGGGACGATGTTTCTTAGGAATTTATCCTGTGTTAAGAAAACCCACAGATCACGAAACAACCCCGAATATAAACTTAACACAGAAGATTTTCTTTTAAATATAAGAGGTGCTGAGAGTAACTGTAAATTATGACTTGAAAACCTTGGAACACTAATTAATCATTATCATTAAACTGATATGTGTGCTATTTTAACAGTGCACTCAGTACCATTCTAGACTTAATAAGTGTTGTACAAAGCTAACTATTGGTACTGGAAATGTTTCTAGAGGAAGGCAAAATGGTAATACAATAAGCACTTAAAAGTTTAGAGAATTGAGGATTAAAAGTAACGACTGCTAAGTGTAGCAGTTTTTGTTAAATAAATAATAAAAAAGAGAACAAAGAAAACAGGTTATTAACAAAAATATAGCCATAATATAAAATTTACTAAGAGTGAAATACTATTAGCACATAGTAATAGTAATACCTTAATTTGTCTTAATTTGTCTGGCTTCTGCACTGGCAAGAGTAGAAAAGCACATTCCGTGTGTGTTGGAGGGCATGCTGGGAGCATCATCTTGGGAACCATACCTACTTCCCATATGCTACCTGTTTGGTTCTCCCGCTGACATCTACTTCCTGATTTTAGTGATTTTTTTTGCCATGTTGTTCCTCCCTGGTCACCAGCTGACACTTAAGTAGATGGTCGCACCTTAAAACGTGAGTCAAAATAAACCTTGTCTCCTTTATGTTTTGGGTGCTAAGTAGTTTTTTCCCCAACAATAGAAATATAAAGGAACATACTTTTTGTCCTTCCTGAATCTTCTCCCACTTAATATCCCAGAACAAGCTCACCACGACTGGAATGTCTCACACATGTTATTTCCTCCAATACTTTCTACATCCTTCTTTGAAACACCTATGTTTTTATTAATTTTAGCCAAAGATCATTTTTATTGTAAGAGAGTTCATGCAGTCAAACTACCCTAATCAGGAAGGCAAGGATTTTGTGGAAACAAACAGTACAAGAAAGTAATACTCCACCAGTTTTTTTTTTTTTAAATGATACGACAAATGTCTGAAAGCAGTAAAGAATTAATATACAACTAGGTCCAGTTAAATATAAATTAATTTTAAACTGTGTACTAATGGTAAGATTTGAATTCACTTCTAGAAATGAATCTATTATTAGAAAGAAAATATATAGATGTGCCCATCTTGGTACTGATGTTTATATCCTACGTTTTGTTTATTACAAGCTCTTGCCTTGAGGGTGGTTGTATAGTCTCTATACCCAAACCAAGTGGGCTGAAGCAATCTCACAATACATGATATAGAGTAAATTCATCATTTTTGTGTTGTTGTAGATAAAGTCCAGGACCTTCCCTCAGAAGTCCATCCAAGGCCATTTTTATTTCAGATTTTTGAGTCAGGTTTGTTATGTTACTTTGGCTAAGCTTGAAATTACAATCTTCCTGCCTAAGCTTCCTAAAGTACTGAGATAATATTATTATTGATAAATGCACCGATTTATGGCTTTCCCAGAAGAAATTCAAACTTGTAAAAGAAGAGAGCATGGTGACATGTGTGCTGGGTGGGTATGTTTTGAATATTTTTGTGTATGAATTGTTGGGACAATGTAAACAAATGAACCCATCTCTCAAATCAGAAAAAAAAAATGTCCACAAAGGTAAGAAAAAGAAGAAACAATTTTATTTGCAAAAAATCTAGAGTGGTGTAAATCATAGGCAATTTAAAACATTGAAAGGCAATACTTTGCAATTTTATGTAATAAAATAGAACATAACACATATTTGTACTCATAAACAATAACTTCTATTCAAGAAAGAGGATTTCACGACACCTTATGTCAGTTCTTACTCATCTTAAATTCTCTTTGTAATCGGAGTGACCATCTGTGTTAGCTAATTGGATTATCCAAGAGGAAAATAAACTTCTCATGTCTTTATGACAGAATATAATTCTAGAGTGAAATAAAATTAAAATTTTAACTTCTTACAGAAACTAGAAGACACACTTGTTAACTTCCTTAACGATAATATAGATATGTTTCCTGAAAACTTCAGAAGTACATCCCTAACACGGCAAGAGTCTCACTTAGCTTTTAAAAGTATACACATAAGTGGTAAGCTGATAGAGAAATAATTTACAAGTTTTCTGAAGTAATTGGTATAAAAAAAAGAAGGTAGAATAAATCAGAGAAAATTAAGCTGCTTATTTTTCATTAACAGTTGCTTTCACGAGAGAGTGTGTATGTGTGTGTGTGTGTGTGTGTGTGCGCGCACACACACATCCACACATGCACATTTGTGTGTGTGCCCATAAGACAACGAAAGAAGGTAATGTTAACTTGTTTTGGATGGCTGGGAAAGCACTAAATAAGAAAGCAGACATATTATCTCTTGACACTTAGGGATTTAAATTTCAAGAATAAAGGATTCTTCATAAATAAAGGATTTCTTCTTAGGGAAAAATTGATTTTAAAACTGATTGCAAAACAATTTCTGCATTTATTATGCTTTTATTAATAGGTAACAAGATCTCGTTTCCCTTCACATGTTATAAGAGTTCTTAATGTCAAAAACAAAAGGAATTGGCTCATAAAGGATGTCAATTAGCACAGGACACTCACTCAAATTTTCAATAATATATAAAATTTCAACACTGTGAAATAACAGAGGACAAAGTAGGCTGCCAGTCTTACCAATTCCTAGTACTGAATTTAAAACAAAAACATTGAATGAGTGAGTTATTTCTAAAGTCTTATTGCAATTGAAGTAAAAAAAATAAATGTTATTAATTCTTTAAACTTCAAAAAATTGAGAATAGACTATTTCCACACATTGAAAATGGGGTCAATATGGTTCCTAATAAAACTAATCGAGTCGTTGATTACTCTTTGGTGACAAAAAAAAAAAGGAACAAGCACAAAAGAACATTCTAGATAGTAAATCGATTTGTGTTAGGGGATAGACAAAAGGCTTCTTAGTCAGTTTGAGGATACATCCGTGATATAAACTTACCCACCTCTGGTTTCATTGTTACATTACTATGGTCTCAAACTCTTTTGAGAATTTCTTTTGTTCCTAAATACATATAGGTCTAATTCAATTTATGATATTTCTGAAAACATATTTGTTTATGCTTCAAGGTTTGGGAATAGTGTTAGTTATTATTGCAATAAAAGCAATATTTATGTTGAGATAAAATTTCTGAGATTTATCTTTTGACATAGAAGGGAATTTGTTGTACCAGGAATTTTATTTCACATTCTATGAGATTTCTATATACAAAGCAAAGGGGTAAAGTTTTGTGTTAAAATATTGCCACATTGTTCAATGTCAGATACCTTGCTGCTTGGGTTCCGTATTGCTCTCCTAAAGGAAAGTGGCTTAATAAGTCCGTTTTTTAAATCACCAAATCTGTCATAATCTGTGCAGACATCAGTGTCATTTGGACCAACTACTCATAATTTAAAGAATTATAAATTATTCAATTAGTGTAAAGATGAAAATACTTTGTGGCATCAATATTTTCTCATGCTATGATAATACTTTCATATTTTTTGTGTCTTATGAAAAAGATTTTATAACCTTTCCTCAAATCTTAAAAAAGATCGTGTTTTATTCTCATTGTATATTTTAAATGCAAAATAATTGTCAAAATTGATAAGATAAAAATAAGAGCAAAATATAAAATATATCAGTCCTATTAATCCTATGCAATCATAATTGAAAGAGAGTAATATTGTTGAAAGCCACTTGAAAACATTTATCTAGTTCCTGCACTATAAATTAATTAGTTATACTTTATCATATATGATAATTAGATTCCTAGTATTGCTTTCTTAGATTTAAACATTTATCCAATCATATTTCAACATTTTATGTGCTCATGATATTATTGATGCATGAAGATTACTTACCATATGTAATGAAAATACCATTGGTCTAATATTCTGGAATATATGGTTCCGTATGACCTTCAAGAAAAGCTTCTATTCATGTTATGCAGATTAAGCATTGCTGTTTTAGCCCGTACTTGACAATGAAGTTTACAATATTGTCATGGCCTTGACTAAAATTTCTTCTAAATTTGCATAATCAGAGTTTGTTGCTTTGGGGCTTTTATCGCATCAAGGGGCCTTGTACTCATTAGTGGACTAATTCACTGATGATTTAACTGCTGACTTTCATAGTTAGAAGGTAAAGCTTGATTTAGAGCAAATCACAAAGACACATGACTTAGAAGGGCATACTCTTATCCCTCCTCCTTCCTTCTCTCTGTGGCTCTTCCTTTCTCTGTTTTCAGGCTGACTTGAATTGATCGACATTTTTCCTTCATGCCCTTCTGTAATGCCATATCTGCCTCGAAGCCAGCCCACCATGGATAGAGCTCCTGACATCATGAGCCTAAGTGAACTGATCCTTTTAGTTGCCATGCTGAGCTTGTGGTCCCACTGACAGAAATGACTAATGAGATGGTAATAGATTTAATATTGTTTGTTTTGTGTATATATAGTCCTTTTGTGTATGTGTGTGTGTGTGTGTGTGTGTGTGCGTGTGTGTGTGTGTGTGTATGTGTGTGTAAATTGAAACCCAGTCCTTGCACATGCTAACCAAAAGCTCTATCAATGAGTATACAGATCCCTACCCATAATGCAACAAAAAAACACTCTTAGATCTATATATATCAAAATATGGGCAGAAGATAATTTTAAATAAACTCATACCTTGTGAAATGTTAGTGCATGAAAGATAGAAATTACTGTAAATTAAATAAGACTTTCATATTAAGACAGCTTGATGACTAACTTTACTCATAAGTGACATAAAACCTTTCAACTTCAATCTCACCATGTTTTTAAAAAGACTGATAATAATTAAGTAATAAAAGTATAATGACACACCAGATAATTATATGTATTATTTTTGTCTATCACATGTCACATAAAATGCAATTAATGATAGGTAAGTAGAAAAACAACTCAAAACATAAAAAATATATCTGCAATCCAGACGTGTCTATTCCCCTGATACATAATACAAATCTAGTTGGTAACTTTACATTTTATGACAGGGCTTCCATGAAATCAGTAAGTATGTAAACAAATATCATATTTCATTTTCTCTACTTTATCATATTAGAGTATTTCAAACTCAGTGCAAAACTATCCCTGGGATTGAAAAAGCTTGAGCACTTTCATCAGTCCACACCCCCTTCCTCTAGGTCACCAATCTCTACGAACAGAAAATTCCATGCTCTGCATGCATTTCCCATAGTGCTTCTGGTGAGCTGAAGACATAGTCCTCAGGATGAGTGCTGCGAAACTTGCAGGGGCAAAGGAGACCCATGGGAAAATGCAGAGGTTCTTAGAGGCATTCTTTTGATGGGACTTTTAATACTCTTCTCTCTCTCTCTCTCTCTCTCTCTCTCTCTCTCTCTCTCTCTCTCTCTCTCTCTCTCTCTCCATTGCTTCCTGGCTCATGTGATGCTTTCTCTGCACATACTCTGGCAGTCAGACCCAAAATAATGGCTAACATCAATATGGGACTCAAACTTCTAAATTCGTGCAACAAAATCAAATTTGTTTGTTCCTTCTATTTTTTTTTTTTTAATTTTTGGTCATTCTCTCAAATATTTTGTAGCTATTTCAGAAATCTTGTTGTGAAGCTGAACTTAATTGTCACCTTGACTGATTATCAATCCACTTGTGGATTAGCTAATGACACTGCTGGGTGTGTTGTGGGAGACTGTGGTTAGAAACTTAGGGTTTTCTTCTCATCCTGGTATGTTATCTCTGTTGCTGTCCCCAGCTCTTGGTCTTGGTCAACATGAAATGTGAAGTCTTGTCCCACCACAGTTCATCTCACATGATGTTTTGTGCCTTGGAGATGGTTTGCTGTGGACTCAATTCCTCAAAACCTGAACCAAATTCAACCCTTCCTTCTCTAAATTGTGACAGGTATTTTACCCAACGAGAGAAAATTTGATCAACATGGTGGGCTCAGTGAGTTGGATGCATTTTTTTCTAAGTTCAGAACACATATTTCTTTGAAATTGCACCTTTTATTTTTAATACTGTTCTTTGTAAAGAAAATGGTAAATATACATTTACATACACAAAATGTCACAACCTTAAAACAAAACATATATTTATTTTGAAATATAGATTTTCATGGGTAAATTATAAGCATTATCAGTACACAGTAAATAATAAGAAATAATAAATTAGCAACATTTTACATTTTATTTTTAATATTACCCATGCATTTTTTTTTTTTTTTTAAGACAAGGTCTCTGTCGACCAGACTGGTCTTGAACTTACTATGTCACTATGGAGTCCAACCTGGCCTTGGCTGAAACGTATTTTGTTGTTTCCAGGTCATCTTCACAGTTCTATACTTGCAACAGGGGATTTCTGCGTTTATGTGCCTCTAGCCTGAACAGCGGTATACTTACAAATCTTGTATAGTATTCAAATTTCAGTATGTTTTCATGACCCCCATCATTGTATTATAGAACATTTTACATTATTTACAAAGTTTGCTTCCTAAAATACCAGAATAAATTTTTGTTAGTTCTAAAATATAGTATAATGTTATTTTACTACCTTATTCTAATGCAAACATACTGCCTAATATTTCATAATTTAAATATTCAGTTAATGGAGTAATTAATTCATACTGATGAATTTTTCAGGATTTTATTATTTTTTGTGTTGTTTTCTAAAACCTGCAACAAAGACAACCTCAGAAAAAAGTCTCTCATAGCATCTTAAAATGTCAGAGTTATATAAATTGAGGATTGGTCAGTGGTTGCAGGGCTGGAAGTGGAATTCTAGAATATTAAAATACATGCAAAAACTAATTTCTAAATGCTTGTATTCATGTGATTCTCCTTGAATATCATCTTAGAATGTCACAGTTATAAAAATGGAGGATTTGTTAGTAGTTGCAGGGCTAACGGTGGAGTACAGAGGATGTAATATTGGTTTGACCCTACAAAAGACATCAAGTCTCCTTGGATTATGAAAATAATCTGTATTTTGATTATATTAATGCCTATAGAGGTTATAATATTTTAATGAAAATGTGAAAGAAGTTAACATTTGAAATAACTGAATGAAGGATAGATACACACATCTCTCATAACTAACTTCATATGAATTTACTATTATCTGAAATTTAAAAATATGTTTAAGGAAGTGAGTGAGTATAACTCTCTAAGATTTGACCAATGTCTTTCTTCCTCCAGAATATATTTTCTTACATTTAAAAGTAGTTTACATATGTGAACATATAATATTCTCTCAATTTCTCTTTCTCTCTCTTTCACTCTACATGAACAAAAGTACACACAAATACATATGCACCTAGTAATATGCATTCAAGGTCAAACTAGAAAAGATTATTCCACAAGGTCTGATTCAAAGAAACACTGTGTTTGGAACTTTGGACTCAAATAAAAACATGACAATGGACCGTAACTCACCTGTGATGAGGAAACCTAAACAAGATCATGGAGAAGCAGAAGCAGAAACAGAAGAAGAAGAAGAAGAAGAAGAAGAAGAAGAAGAAGAAGAAGAAGAAGAAGAAGAAGAAGAAGAAGAAGAGAAAACACATAATAATGAATCCTCAAAGCAGGTAAGTAGAAAATTAGGGGAAGAATCTTGAGAGATATTATCTTATTTAACTTTCTATATTCCTATAAAAAATCATGAGCCGGAATAGTCTCATGTTCATCTTGAATCTCAAACCTACACAAACTGTAGTAAGAAATAAATGAATTGACATTTAGCATGCCATTTTATTTCCTGAGAATTTTTTGTCTTCTTGGCTAGATTCTGTGAATTAGTAGATGTTAGCATATGCACGTGTCAATCACTTTTAGACCTCCTATTTTTACCCCATCTTTTAAAATAGACCTGAAATTTTATTTGATGCAAAAAGTACAATCAAAAAATAATTATAACAAGTGAATATTTAATGTAATCGCCTTTTAATGGAGCTTACTTATATTCCCTTCAAAATGTGGTTGACTACTCAGAAGCGGACTATTTGGGATGTGGATTAAAATCTACCAAGTAAAGTAAGTTTGAAGAGTTATAATATAAAATGTGATATTTTCCCACTCAATTAGAAGAGCAAAGGAAAGTATATTTTTAGTTATTCATTTATAATTCTCAAATATGTATAAAGAAGGTGAAAAACAATCGTTATCTATAAAACATATGCAAACGGTTTGCTATAGATGATTATGTGAGGATTTGTTCTTTTAGATCATAAATAATTTTTCAATTGAATTTATAAATAATTAATTTTCTAATCACTTAAAAGCTGAGTAAATACTAATTATGGTTTAGATCTGGAATGGTCACCAAAAGCCTCCTGTACTTAGCTGTGCTGGGATATTTATGAAGCAGTGAAGTTTTTGGAGGTGGAGTTTGGCTGCAAGGAGCAAATGCTTCAGGTTTGATGTGGAAAGACCATATAAACTTAGTGAGGTTAGGAAACACAGGGCAGAGCTTTTGAGTACGTGTGATTGATTTGTGGGCCGGGATTTGAGAGTACACCTGCCTTGGATGTGGGTAGCCCACCTGGCAGCTTGAACTGAATAAAAGGGAAGAAGAGGTTTTGTAACAGCTTCTTCTGGGGAAAGTTCTGGCCCCTTCACCTTGGTCTTCAGACACTGACTCACTCTTCTGTCATTTGGGTTTCTATCTGCTATTCTGTGTAGAGTTTTTCTCTTACTAAATCTCTGTTACATGTTGTCACTTCTGCTAGCTGCTCATGAATGGACTATGTGAGACATTCTGAAACTGTGAGCTTCAATAAGTTTTCCCCTGCATTAAGTTGTACATATTTATTTTTTTCCCAGCAATGAATACATAGCTAAGACAGAAGCTGGTACCAGAGACATTGACAAAAATTGAGATTAAGGTTGGCTGACTACATAATCTGGTAAAGGAAATCTCAAAACCATCCAATGTTCGGTCTGTCAAGTGGGTGTTGTTTGCAATATTTAGCAAGCTCTATGCTGAAAAGTAGAAAAAAAATGGCAGAGTAAAAAAGATGTGAAAAGTGTGCAGTTTTGTCAGAAACAATGTGTCTGCAAAATAGGGACAGAAGAGGAAATTGCTGTTAAAGTTTGGCATTAAGGAGTAGCCAAGTACTTGGAATCAAGACTTTAAAGTATTAGAAATTAACAAGATAATGCATATTTTGAATTTAAGGTAAGAAAGGCAGAAGACCTTGTTCTGAAAAGAGCAACCTAGGACATCATGTAGAGTCAACCTAATGGAGAAGCCATGGAGTTTTACAGCCAGAGGCAATTCCGTAATGTTGGAGACACTCACCCTCTTTGGATTTTACATCTTGCCAGTGTTTACCCCAAGGGCTAAACACAGAAGTACATCATTCAATGGAGTTGCAGGATTTGACACTTGCCCTACTGGTTTAGAACTTATGTTGGTCTGGTTGTTTTCTATTCTTCTTTTCCTTCCTTTAGGAATGGAGATGTTTACCAAATACTATTGTATGTTGAAAGTATGTAAGTATTTCCTTTGTTTTTTTTTTTTCTCCCGCATGGGCTAACATCTAAGAATTTATTCTGAATTTCAGAGAACAATTTTGACTTGGAATTTTTAGCAGTATTGAACTGGTTAAGACTTTTGCAAATTTTAGAGAAAGACTATTTTTTTTTCTTTTTTATAAGAAGGTGAAATTGAGTTTTTGAAGTCCAGGGGTAGAATGTTCTGGTTGGATCTAGAATAGTACTAACCGCTTAATGTATTTAGATGTAGTGAAATACCTATCCAATCACAGGCTTTTGGGAATTGGGGCTTGCTGGAAGTTACAGATGCTAGAGGCTTGACCTAGAAGGATTATGAAAAACTGTTGAGATTAGAAAACACCCAAAATAGAGCTTTCATATGTGCTTGACCTCAGGTGCCTCAAAAAATAAAAGAATATAGACTTTTTTGTTTGTTTGTTTGAGACAGGGTCTCATTAGGTAGTCCAGAATGGACCTAAGCTTGTTATATAGCCCAGAAATGACTTGAATTTATAGCAGTCCTCCTGTTTAACCTCTGAATTCTGGGAGTATAGGCTTGTGCCACAAAGCCTTTTTTTTAGGATGTTGTAATAGTAATTTTATGTGATCATCAATAAAGGAATGGAAATTACATTCGTGATTCATATGATCTTGCACAAAGGATGAATTTTCAAAATTTCTTTTCAAAGATAAACTTACAAGGTTGATTAAAGATAGTGGAAATTTTAGAAAAATAAAAACAAAACAAAAAACAAAGTTAGCCTATTGATTATGATATATACAAAGTGTGTTATGTAAAAAAGGCGAATTTGAGGAGTGGATTCTGATTTTTTTTTTCATTAAAAAAATCTGAAAATTATTTAAAAGAGAATACTAAATCTAATTAGCTTAGATGCCTGACTAGAAATAGCTAACATATGTAGTATATTGAAATAATAATAAATCAAGTAATTCTTAAGAGAGCACTTAATTTTTGTTTCAGGAAGAAGCCATAGATTTAGTAAATTACAATATTCTTAGGTAGGAAAATATAATAAGTGAACTCTTGTTCTAATAATTATTACTTAGTGACAGCTATAAGGTTTGGCTTTATACTTGTCTATGTCAGAAGTTCATATGAAGACTTGAGAAATGTTGGGAGCAGAATACCTGAATTATTGTGTCAGAAATTCTAGGTGTGTATGTATTCATATATCATACAATCATTCATCAGAGAACAAGGAAGTTTAGGAGGTCCAAGTACTCACTGAATTTAAAAATTAGCCTTATAAACAAATCTAATAATGCATCAAAGTTCTGAAACTGGGAATTTCCACAGGTTTCTGAGTATAATTGGGAGACAGATTTGTGCCTCAAGCATTTTTATTGCGGCTGAAGAGAGAAATCTAAGTAAATGAGGTGGATTGATGGTACCCATAGACCAACACTGTAGTATTGCTAAGGCTCATAATAGTTTTTGTTCATGACTGGAACTGTCACATCTGTACCATGAAAACATCATGCATACCATCTGCCAAATTTCTCTGATGTGCACACTGATAGAAAAAAATAGCTCCCAGATGAATACAGAATGATGTAAGATAACTTCTTGTTATCCTGGTAATTTGTTATTAAAATGCATAGCTGAACATGCCCAACATCAGTATTCCACCAAATTACCAAATATAGATATTCTTTCAGATTAGAGTCAGATTTTTCCTACAAAAATGTACATAGCTTGGAATTATATATAAGTTGGAAAAGAAGCAGGGATCTTTATGGAAGTGACAAATATTCATGTGATTCAGAAAGCCTGCTCAGCTGAAGGAATCTAAATACTAGTAAAACTATCTTTGGTGGGGTGACTTTTCCCGTGAATTAATCACATGTAATTTTGGAGATAACAACTCTTAACATGAGATATAATCTATTAATACACTTAAGTACTCAATATAGTATCTCTAACTCTAGGCACAGCATTTGTAGAGAAGATCTCTAGAAATTATTCATCCTGCATATCTAAGATTTTACGCTTTTTAAATAGCAATTCCCCATTTCTCCTTTCCCAAAGTCCACAATTCACCTTCTACCCAAAGAATTTGACTACATTACTTTATCAGTGTGATCACACAGTACTTTTGTCATTTTGTGACTGCCATTTTCACTTAGCATATTGTGCTCGATGTTCTATACTTAGAAGTAGGAATGCTAGACCACACAGGAGTCCTAATTTAAATGTTTAAAAAAAAAAAAAAAACTTCCAAACTGTTTTTCACAGGACTACATGCTATGACACTCCCAAAATGTACAAGGGCTTAAATTTCATTACATCATTACCAAAAACTGATATCCTTATTTTTGCTTATTTTTCATCTTTTTCTTTTATGCTATTGACCACAACATGGACAAGGTGACATTATATTGTGGTTTTTATTTGTATTTTTCTGATGATTAAAGACATTGAACATTTTTTTCTTTTATATTTTAATAGGGCTTTTTTGGAGATAATCTTTAATGTTCTCTTCTAGATTTTTCTTTCGTATCTTATTGCCTTTGCCTTCACTTGAGTAATTTATGCAGACCAGTCATTAAATCCCCTGATTTTCCCTCCTCACCCCGATGAGTCATGGATAGATTCTTGAGTGCTGTCTTCTGCGTGTCATTCTTACATCCCTTGCTGATGTCTCCCCAAGCCCAAAGGTGGTTTTAAACAGTCACAAATGTTATAATCCCTCCTCAGTTGCATGTCTACCTTTTTAGCACTTTCTTACATTGCAGCAAAGGTGTGAGCATAGAACCTTCCCAAGTCAAAGACCCTAAAACCTGCAATAAGTCCTGGCTGCGCTTGTTGAATCCAAAAGACAGTATATTGGAGAAAAACAGTAATTAGATGTTGTAAAAATCACCAATAAAGGAGGATGTGCAATCTTATTATCAACAATAAGCCACATTTCATATGTGAAAACTACAAAGATTGAACTTATAAAAGCAGAGAATAAAATGGTGGTTACCAGAGACTGAGGGTTGGTGGTATACAGAGAAATGAGTCCAAACATTCAATAATTCGTTTAGACCAAGGAGACAGATTTTTTTTTAACTATTGCAAATCATGGTAAATATGGGTTATAGAACTATATGCTAAACTTTGAAATGGCCAATAAAATAAATTTTCACTCATTTCACTATAAGAATTTGTGATAGTAGTTATGCTAACTGACAATCATTTTATTTGTACTTATAGATCATTATATTATTTTTAAAATCTTACTAAAATAACAGATAGATGACAAGTAATATATAAAATATACTCAACAAGTATGTAAAGATAAGCAATATATAAACATATACTCAAAAACATATGTTATTAGAAAATAGGAAATTAAAGGGCTGGAGGAATGATTCAGTGGTTAAGATCCTGCCTACAAAGTGCTAAGACAAGCACTAAGTACCAAAGTTCAATTCCCAGCACCACCTAAACTGAGTATGGTGGCGCATGCCTTAAATCCCAGCACTAGGGAGGCTGAGACAGGAGGATTTCTCTGGGATCCAAGGCTTCACAGTGAATTCAGAAACTACCTGGGCTCCAGAGTGATTCTGTCTCAAAAATAAATAAATAAATAAATAAATAAATAAATAAATATTTTAAAATGACCTACTTTTAGGTACTTATTATGCCTGAAATCCAAAATACAGATACCAAATACTGGCGAGGATGTAAAACAGTAGTAACTCACTTATTGATTGCAAGGATACAAAATAATACAACAGTTTTTGTAGAAAAAAATTGGCAAATTTTAAAATACTAACCACTCTCTAGAAATTCTGGTTATAGATATTATCCTAAATAATGTTAAATAACTCTGCTCATCCAAAAAACTTGTACATGGATTTTTATAACAATTTTAGCTATAATACCATAAATTGGAAACAACAAAATATGTGCATACATGAATGACTCCATGGTGCAATGCAATGAAAAAATATTCCACACAAAAGAGAAACAAACTATTATGTCATAGGAATAGGTGGAGCAAACTTGAATGTATTTTATTAAGTGAAAGAATTCAGTCTAAAAAGGCTACATGGACTATGATTCCAAATATATATGACATTCTGAAAAGGCCAAAATATGGAAAAACTAAAAATATCACTTCACGACAGGAGGTCAGGGAAAAAGGAGGGGGGGCACATAGACGTTGCATAGGCAATTTTTAAGTCACAACATATTCTGTATGGCATTATAAAGGTAGATGAATAATTTCATGTCTTTGTTGAATTTCATAATTGTCTGAATTCTAATACTACAAAGCGTTAACAATATTGAAAACTGGGGAAGGTGGGATATCCCAATTGCTCTCACTGTTTGATATTCTGTAAACCTGATCATACTCTAGAGTATAATAATAAGAAATCCCTACTGCAATAAGGAGAAATCACTTTCAGTTTTATTTCTTAATTTGAATATTAAAATTAGTTTGCTCTTTGCCAATAAGAGCAAACTTTTTCAGTCATATGTTAAAATAATATGTGCTTTTTACAATAAACTGTTTCAGATATCCCGTAATGAATTATTTTAAGTGGCTAATTTAGATTTGAGGAAAAACTAATAGAAACCTGGCTTTGCCTGTCTAATTAAAATAATTATTGAAGATTATTGATTTGAACTTTTGCCATTTTTTTTCTTTCCAGAGGCCCATACGCCTTAGTCTAATTTACTGTGAAGCTTGATGCACAGATGCTTTTAAGACCCAGAGAAACACGAGAATCTACCTGGTTTTCCATCTTCCTTGGCAGATAATAGATAGAACAGTGTGATGAACAGCATTCTTTCCATATGTTCCATTTAAATCTTGCCAATTTCAATGTTGTTAAAAGTACAAATAAAAGTGAACAACCTATTTTTTCATTCTCTATGATTCTGGAGTAAAGCAAAATTACTTTCCCATTTGGTAGTCAATAAAAATGTATAATAAAAAGTTTAATTTAAACTGAGCCTTAAATAAGATTTTTTTTTTTTTTGTAAAGCAGATGAAAAGGGAGGAAAAGAATCACAGCAGATGATGAAAGGAGCGGGTGGAGGAATAGTGGCTGGGAAGTCAGGCTGCGCAAAGTCCAAAAGTCGGACCGCCATGAGACTGTTCATTATTGGAACTGGGAAGAAGTTATGAACAAGAAGATGGCTTAAAGCTCCCTTTAAGAAGAAAAATTCAAAGTGTGTATTAATGTTATCTTGCACATATGGAAGCAAAAAAGGAATTCCTTTGTTGGTGAAGTTACTAGTCAGGGTCCTCTAGGTACTAATATCCATTTTCTTAAACAAATTCTACTTGAGGTCATTTCAAGATAGTGAGTAGAAACTCCCAACAGTTAGAAGAATCTGGAAATAAAAAAAAAAATGTACCAGTAATAGATCTTGAGAAATTTGCAATAAAATTTCATACCTGAATGTTATGAAAAGAATGTGATCACCAGGCGTTGTGATGAACTAAATGGTGTTTAGATGCTGAGAGTCTGGGAATGGGACTAATCCTTTCTGTTGCTTGGTGATCTGCGATGAACCTTGCTTTATAAGGATATAGCAGATTGACATAGTATAGTGAAACTCTGAACCACAATAAATGTACTGACCTAAAAAAAAAATAGACTATGAGATTAATAAAAAAAAAAATGTTTCGTCCTCTTTTCTTTTAAACTTAAATCATGCCTTCTTAAACTTCATGCTAGCTTCTTTCAAATATATTAAATACAGTTTTGTTGATATGTTGTAAAGACAGTAAAATATGCTACAAATTTTCTGAGTTTTGTATTAGCATATTAATTCACATTTATACCTGTAATTCAGTATATAACAGATCACTCAAATTATAACTATTTTGCAGAAAACTGTCCTCTAAAAACATTATTTGTTTCTCTTAAGTTTGTTTATAGTCTTTGAGATTCACTTTTGAGTGTCTGAAAGTGTAATTTCAAAGTTGGCAGGAAATTATATCTTTAATTAGTTGAGCAATCTTTAAAGTACATTTTATCTATAAAATCTGAATGTCTTAATGTTTTCCAAAATAATTTAATTAAATAGAAAGAGATAGCTCAACCATGGCATGTTTTCACTAATTTTTTAGGTACTACAAATATTAATTTTATTAAAAGTGGAGAATCTTTCAATCTGGTTCATATCAATTAACACATCAATTACTATCCCGCTCCAAATCAGTGTCCCCGGGCTTTGTTTCATTTCTACACTTCAGCCTCCATTTGGCAGCTGCGAATTGTTCATCATAAAAACCATAATGAATATGCAAAACCAGTTCAAGTTAGGCAAATTCAAAACACTCTTGCATATTTATGGACACTGTGCAATTCGGTATATTTTTACCTTTGATGATGTGCATGCATTATTTTTATTAAAATATATATATATTAAATTACAAACTGTATATCTGTGCATAATATGCTTGAGTCAGGTTGCAATATCTGCAGGTATTCAGAGAAAAATAATACCTATGTAACACTTCAGTTTAATTTGCATGTGTTTATGTAATTTATGAAAAGATGTGTTTTACAACAGTGTTAGTCAACCTGAATTAGAATTGCCAGTCAAAAGCATCAGAATTTCATTATTTCTCACACAAATCAAATATAGTTGCTTGAGCATCATCTATAACAGATTTAGTTTGAATAAAGCATTTAAAAGGATACTCTATGTTGTTACTATGGCACCTATATTACGTTATATTTCCATATGTATGACTGTTTTCTACTACTCTACCTAATTTATTAATAGACGTTTTTATTCATGTTTCTAGAAGTGTCACATGTCACAAATAGCTAGAGAAGGAATAGAAAGATCTCTTGGAGCCCATAGGCTGAGCTGCAAGAGGCCCAAGGGACAGAAAAGACGACTCATTCCCTGACCCAAGGATCAGACAAGCGGTGGCCCCATCAGAGCAGATTCTCTATCTTGAATGGACCCAGCACGGGTGTGCGGCAGAGGCGGACCCGGGATCAGCCATCTGTCAAGGGAGGCCCTGGATTTTGACTGGAGTACACCACTAAGTGAACAACTACAGGGGCAGAGTACAGAACAAAACCAGAAAGTGACAACGTATTTCTGTTGATTATCTACATTTTGCACAAAGGCAAGCAGGAGAAAAAAGATTTCACAACCCCGAAATCTGGGTCGTAAACTCTCAGTGTGGGCCTTTGTGTTCTGTACGACACGTGTGACACACCCGCTGCTTTTGTTCTAAGTCATTGTTCAGAAACAGCATTCCCCGGTCTATTCTGATGACTAAGCACTTTACCTTCCCATAGAAAAGTAGTTTTTTTTTTTTTTATCTATCTTTATTGCTGTATCATATATTTTGCTCAAGTTTAAAAATCTATGTCAGTTTCTGGTGAATGAAAAGTATAAAAATTGTTTCCAAATCAATGATAAATTGAATGATTAAATGAAACTTCATCACAGTTTCTCAATTTCTATCATAGTTTTATTTAAGAGATGTATTACATGCCTGTAATTGCAGCACTCAGAAGACTGAGGCAGAAGGATTGCTGTGAGTTTGAGGCCAGCCTGGGCTACATAGCAAGCTCAGGACCAGCCTGGACTCCAGAGTGAGACTTTGTCTCAAAAAAATAATAGTTAAGAGATGTAATCAAAATATATGGTAAATATTAAAATTTCAATAAAATGTTAGAGATAAAAAGACAGATTGCCATACATTTCCCAGGCACTTCTCTCATTTGTGCTGAGAATGTTTCACTCAACTTTCTTGCTACTTTTAACAGCAATTCTGAAAATCATCTTTCCTCAGTATCTTAAGAGTTATGCTGAAAAGTGCACTTTATTCTGTTACAGAGTATCACTCAGCAGAAAGGCAAGTTCAAGATAATATTAATGTTAGCCTGACATTTTTTCTTTCTGTTCCTAAGCCTTTAACAAGGTCCCCCCATTTAGTCATTTGATAATCTCAGCTAGTACCTTATTCTTTATTTTAAGATTCTGATTTGACAGTGGTTGTGATAATTTTTGCTCTTATTACTCTTATTCAATTTCTCTAAACCTGCTTGTTCTCTGTGGCTTAAATCAATTCTTCCTAAGTTGCTTTGCCATTCAGGCTACTCCTCATTCATGTGCTATTTAGATAACCTATACACACACACACACACACACACACACACACACACACACACACAGGTGAGCAGTATATTCTCCACAAAGATGTTTCAAATCAGTATTTGCAACCTAGCTGGTTCCTTTTCTAACTTTCATTTCATCTTTTCCTTGAGATATAATTGCATCAATGTTATCAGGTTCAATACGATGTTTGAGTGGCAAATACACACTGTACCATGATGAAATCAAGGCATAAAACACATCTGTTCCCCCAAAAGTGTAGTTTCTTTGTGACAAAAGTATTTTAATTCCCACTTCTTATCTCCTAAAATTGTGCAGTATGTCCTTTATCAACTGCACTCATGTAATGTACAGTAGAAGACCACTGACTTTGTGCACATTGACCAACCTCCCTATTTCTCCACCAGCCTTCCCTCCGCAAACTAGAACATCTGAAAACACATTTCTGCATTCAGTTTATTGCTCCTTCTACCAAACCTTTCAGTTCTCCAGAACTAGCACACGTTCCGTCTCTATTATTCTCCCAGCCTCTAGAGCCAGACATCCACTTCTTTCTCACTCTAAAAGCAGGTCCATCTGAAACACATACTTTTCCTTTCTCCTCCGCCTACCACATCTGACTCCTTTTCACTGAAGGGCGCCCCTCTTAGGAGCACTTAATTTAATGACTGCCAGAAAATTTTAAATATTTTTATTTGTTTTGATAACAAATGCTTTGAAATTGTTTTATTTTTCAAAAATTTAATTGTATGTATATTCTTTCCTTTAAAAATCACTCAGTAGCAACACAATGGAAATTCAGTCATGTCTAAATATTTTGTGGTTGCATTTTTATATCATGTGCTTGTTTTTATATATTGCTCTCGATTTCCCTTTTTTAGTGTCTTTTTGTTTGTTTGGTTAGTTGGTTTTTGCCCTCATTCTAGCCTAAGGCAGCAATTAATGTTCCCCAGCCCTCTGAGCTGTGCCCTCACTGTCCTCCACTTGCCTATGTCTTTTTCAGGCAGGGTATTGTGGGTATGGCTGAATAATCCCCAAGTATTAATTTATTCTGAGTTTATAAGGAGCTATGTGCTGCAAAGAATAGCAATCAGACACTGCTTATTCACTATTCCTAGGGGCTAGCACCAGGCCTGAATTATAACTTAATGAACAAATGAATCAATCCCTTTTTAAGTCCTACCTCTCTTACTCTGCCATCAGGAAATTTACTTACATTTTCTTTGACTATAATTTATGTCTATGAATGTTGTTAAAAGAGACATAAGATTTTTTTACTGATAACAACTTTAAGAAAGTTGATCTGAAATTTAGGTAAATAAATGTCTGTTACTAAGAATCTAAAGTACATAAGGTATGTTGTTCTTATAGCAAGTCCTAGCATGAATTATATACATGTAAACCATGAATAGATCACATGTAACTGTTGCTTAAGGAATCATAAATTCAAACAATGCATTTACTGTGAAATTATGTACCAGGAATGACAAGGCATATCTTGCTAAAATCAGTTAAAACAGATATTTTATGAAGGTTGGAATATCCAACTATTTTTATACTCATTCATATTACCAACTCAGCTTCATCTTAACTTTAGATACATAATAAAATTTCAAAGAAACATTCATGGACATTATCATATTTGTAAAAATAAGATTATATCAAGGAATTAAACAATAATACACATATAAGAAACATATATATTTTTAAATAATTGTAATAATATGCTAGTTTTCTTTCACTAGTTAAGATGGTACTTAAAAACATAATAACTTAATATCAATAGTTTTACTTAATTATTTTTAAAAAATTGACTTATTTTTCTAAAAGATATGATGACAACAACTTGATAAAGACAGAAAACAGAGCCGAAAGAATTTCTGTTTAATTTTTCCATGTATTCTAGTGAATATATATGTATATATAATAAACAAATTTATATTGATATTCTATATCACAATTTACAAGAATAAATATTTTATTCCCCTTTTTTCAAATTAAGACTTCATTTATGGAAAAGTATTCTCAACTACTTGTGAATATTCATGGTAGGAATAAATATTTCAAAATATATTATGCAGTCATCTGATATGCACGTAGACAGACAAAGCTACTATTACTACAAGTACAACATACAGACTGAAAGACTGAACTCTTAATTGAACCAAGTTTATTTTTTATTTTTATTTATTTTGGTCACTCATGCAAAGGAAATATATATAGTATAACTTATGTAAGATAAAAATTAACTAGTTACCATGGCCCTTCATTTCTTTTGACCCATGAGTTATTTTCCTCCTGAATTCTCTCAAAGAAAACATTTTTTATTTCAGTAAGTGTTACAGTGAGTTTTATAAGCTGTTAATTATGAAGATACCCCTTGAGAGGCTGTGTCTATGTCATAATGTCTATGTGTAACACAGGAAGATGTTGTTATGACAAATCCTTGGCCATCTGTAAACAATGAAGCTGCATTCTTTCATTCTTATTCATTGAGAATCAAATGTCATTCAAATTAACAATATAATCACTAGGAGACACATATTTACAGCTGAAGTAATCGTGACTTTATAATTGTATATATCTTAATAAGATACAACCTAAGAACATAACATAGAACAAAATGTTGTAGATAATCAATATGTTAATTAGCATTGTAAAAGTACACAAATATAAACACAAAATAATCATCATAATATCATTTATATTCAATGACCAATACATATATCATCATGAATGAGCCAAATACATGTGAACAGTGTTTTTAAAAATACTGAGTTTATATACATAGTAAAATACTCATTTTCATACAGGTGTGAAATAAATAGATCTAAACAAAAATGATAAATATAAAGCAAAAATACAACATAATATCTATTATCCAAGACCTCTATAGTGTTGTTGAGAAAATGACCCAAGAAACAATTTGTATAAGGTTTTATATTATCATTTAAAATGTAAGGTTTTCAAGGTGTACATAGATTTTTTTAATATGAACTCCAACATAAGATGAAACATATTGATTCTTGCTTTCTGTTTTATCTCATAGTTCATTTTCAATACCTCCTGCCATTTTAGTTTTGCTTGATTTTGCACTCTCTTCAAGGAAGATCCGAACTTAGGCAGAAAGGATGAGGGGATAGATTCAGGAAGGACTCAATGGACATCTAATTTAGTAACATCATTTGGTTTCTGTTGGGCTCTTAATTTCAACTCTTTGCTCTGTTAATTCCCTTTATCATAATATTTTCCTGAAACTTCATATTGTCTCCTTCTTCTATATAGTGATCAGTCATTATTTGTTCTTTGCTACATCGACAACTTTTTTATTTGAAATTTATTTTACTTGTGCTTACAACCACTAGTTTGCTACAATAAATGTTTATATATCTGTCTTTCAGAGGGAACTACCTTAACATTAAGAATGCATTCTTCAGCGTTGGGGTGGGGAGAAAAGACTCTTCCTAATGAATACCACAAAACATACTAATTAAAATCATATAGTAAGCATAATTTTTGTAGTACCCCACAAAATAAGATTTGTAGTTGCTCAGGAAGAATTATTGTTTGGACTGCAAATCTTACAGCCACAGTGGAGAATACTCTAATCATTTTTTTATTAAAAAAAAAAAAACTTATCCAGGGAAAAGAAGAATCTACATTACGCACATCCTACACTAAATGTTCTGAATGGTTTTACCTAAATAGACTCTTTCTAATAGTAGCCAAATGCACTACACCACTGAATTAATGATAAGGCAAGATGGAAACTCAGTCATGTCTAAAGAAAACAACTGATAACATTAAGTGCATCTGCTCTCCCAAAAAAGTAATAGAGTATTTTGCTCTGTATTTATTTCTTCTATATTTGTTAAAAACTTTTTCATGTTTATTTTGATTGACTCTTAAGAGTAGTTTCCCTGAAGATTGTGCCTATCCTAACCAAGAGATGACAGAGAAATTAGTGGAACGAGTCAAGGATGTATAATGAGAATTCACCAACCCTACTAGACTTAGGAACAAAATCAAAATTTTAAAGTCTTATGTTCGGCTTTTCATCTGTTCAATCCAGAGAACACTGGCGTTCCTACTGCATTGATAGAATCAATCTAATTGCTGATTTAAGATGTGCGAATAGAATAAAGACCTTTAGGAAAACAAATAAAATTTTAAAAAAATCAAAAATGTGTGAATATTAAAGGAGCCTTTACATAGGTGAAGTATGGATAGAATAAGTATAGTGGATAATGTTATATTGATACAACGTTACCGAGGTCAACACCTTATACAACTATTTAGAAAATACATGCATATCTAGTGGGCTTTTGAGATGTAAGAGTAACCTACAAGTTTAAATGTAGAGCAATCTTCCTGTCCACTTGTTACTCCGCCTCATTTGTAAAGTAGATTGCCTGTTTTTAACGTACCTGGGTTTCCATATCGGTTATGCTGTCCTTGTTTTACTTGCCAAATGTAACAATACTTAAAGTATCCAGACACATCTTATTGTTTGAAAATATCTATCTACCTTGCGATTGATGGCCATGGCATAGTGCTAGATACTTAGATAGAATGTGCACTGCCTCATAGGCCACAGAACCATGATACATATCCATTGCCATTGTGATTTGATATTACCTGACAGACAAAGGAATATGCTTAGGTGCACACAGCTAGGCTACTCCATAAAAAAAGTAGTTCATATGAGATGATTTTAAGCAGAGGTCTATATCACTTTAAGATTCACACAGTATTCTTGTTGAGCAGTTTTATATTTTGTTTCATTTTGTGCTTTGTTTTTCTCTAAGTTTTTTCATAGGACCACCCTGAAATCCCAGTTGTGACTGTCCCAGACTATTTTGAGAATTCCATGAGGTTTTGCATAGGTGTTGGAGAGGTCACTTCCATTTCACAGCTACATTTTTAATTTCTGCTTTCTTATTCCTCCAGTTTACCCTCCTTAGCGCTGACAGTACATTCCCTAACCTTTTTTGTTCTGAGCATTCCAATATTCTTTAAACTGTAATTCCTACAGTATATTATTATTTTGTCTCAGAATTCTTGTTCTAGTTTTTAATGGAAACCTAGAATAATACATCAGCTGATCAAGTTAGTTATAAGATAATCTGTGTCATCTTTTTAACATGAATCATGTAGTAAAAATAACTTTTTAGCTGATCTCTTTCATTAATTGTATGATTGAATGTCATTCTTTAAAACTTGCTAGAATCTTGTAGAGAACATGAAGACACACCTATGTTGAAATTTGCTAGTCATATTTTTTGTTAGTAAATCAATTGCCAACTAGTGTCTTCACATTTCTCTTTTCAATATATTTCTTAAATTTTGAAAAATTTAGGAAAGTCTCCAACTTTTTTGGATAACATTATTTATTCTTTCTGCCAAGATGATATACCATTCAACCAATTTTTAGTGCAAGAAAAGAGTTCATTTTCTCTTTTTCTGATACACTTTGTGGTACTCTGAATTTTGAGATGTGACAATGAATTGTGGAAAATATACTATGCTCTCAATATCTGATACTTAAGTACTACTAAATCATAAAAGTAGCATGTTATTGTAAGGATGCTCTGAAAAAAAATTTGCCAAGATATTTAGTCTCTATTTAAAGGTTAATAGTCATCCAAGAGGTATATTTACTGTTAAAACATTTATGCAGTTTTAAATAACAAAAAAAAATTTTTTGAGAGTCATAATAAATAATTTCAGAGTGACTTACACCATAGAAGATGCACAGGAAGAGTACCTCATTGTGCTAGTGCTCTCAGGAAATCAATACAGATCATATCTGACACAGACATATATGGCTGTGAACTAAATGTATTGGAGTTTTTGTTGTTTTTCTTTTTCTTTTTCTTTTTATTTATTTTTACAGGGACTTGTACCGTAGTCTAGGCTGATTCTGAACTCACTATGTAGTCAGGGCTTCCCTTGAATTCATAGCAATACTAGCAATACTCCTTTCTCAACCCTCGTCTTGCTGGGATTACAGGTATGAGCCATATTATGAATATACTATACTCCTAAACCTCAGGAATTCCAAGGATTTGAGAAATCCTGTGCTAGGTACCACGGAAAATGATCACATTTCTTATTATAACACCATCCTATACCACCAGATGTCATCACCAACCAAGCAAAATTTCAAACTGAGAATCAAGAAATCGCAGCATGGCCACTAGTGAGGGAAGCCAGCTGAGCCAAATGTATCAGTAAGTACCGATTGTGCATGTGTGTGTGTGTTCATCATAAACACAGTAAGAAAGACTTATACTAAACAAAGGTCAGCAAAATGACAATTATCTGACAAGTTTTGCAGCAGTTAACATAAAAATGATTTAATGAAAATTTACATCATGTTGAAACAGATGACTAGCAGAATTCTTCGATAACTAAACAAAGAAGAGTCAAGTGAAAATTTGAGAATTGGAAAATACAGTGAAGAATAAAGAAAACAAAATTCATAGACACAATAGTAAAGCAGGAAGAGAAGAATTAAGAGAACTAGAATGCAGAAGTACAAGAATTATACCTAGTAAAAATTTGGAGAATACAGACACAAAAATTATTTAAAACTTGGATTCTAAAGAACTTATGAGACTCTAATAAAACATCTAATATTCACATCATCTGAATCCAAGCAGAGTATAAAATCCCGAATAACTGAAAGAGGTATTCTAATAAATATCAGCTGACACTTTCCAAATTTGGCCAAAGAAATAAATGTAAAGATTCAGGGAGATAAGAGAACCTGAACCCACAGATATGCATTACTGTTAGCCTTCTAAAAACTAATAGTGAGAAAAATTTGGAGAATAGTGAAGCAGCATCATGTATAATTGGAAAAATATCTTAGGTAACTGCAGGTGATTTCTCTGTATAAAACATAGCAACCTGGTAGAAGTGGAGTGTTTTATAAATGACAGAACAGATATACTGTCAGAAAAAAAAAAAGTATTTCAACTAAAGTACCCTCTGGAACAGAATAGAAAAGATAGACCTTCTCCAATGATAGAAAGAAAAGAAAAAGAAGAAGAAAATGAAAGGAGAAGAAAAGACAAGAAAGAAAGATGATGGGGGATCCTCTTCCTCAGTAAGCAATACAAAATTACCTAGAATCAATTGAAAATTATGGAATATTCTAGTCATGAAGAGCAGAACAGAGATTTTTCCAATATTCAAAGAATAGTAAGATAGATCAAAAATAAAAACTCAAAAATTTATGACCTATAAGCATTTGGAACATTTTGAATTGCAGTCAAATCAAATAGGAAATAAATAACAAATAAAAATTAAAAATTAAAAAAATAAGAATAAAATAAAAATCAAAAAAATGAGCTAGAAATATATCTCAGTGTGATGGCCCTGGGTTTAATTTTTAGTACCATAAACATTAGATTTTTTTTTTTTTACTTTCCATACCACAATGAGGAAAAATATAACAAGAAAAACTGAACATACTTGGAAATTAGAAAAAAAATTCTAAACAATCATGAGCTAAACAAGAAGTCTCAAAAGAAATGTTAAAGAAAACTTTGAGCTGAATCAATTAATACCTGTGATTTGTAGCTAATCGAGAGGAACTTAGTGAGAAATTTACACCAACCACATATACTGAAATTGAAAAAAAAACCTCAAGTGATGAATCTTAACTTCTATCTCTAAAATCTAAAATAAGAGCAAGATAAACTGTTATCACAAATTAGTCATTGACATATATATGTTATTTAAATGCAGTCTCCCATGTCTTGCTTCATTTAAAAAAGACATTTTTATTTTTGATACACTTCGTTTTACAAATCCTGGAGGCAATGACATCCCAGAAATCTACTGTAGGTAAAAGCTACAGAGGGAGGATGGGTAACACTGGAAAAACACTGATCATTCAGTGCAAGACGTACACAGTGAGGAGATAACAAAAAAAAAAAAAAGGAAAAAACGACTTAAAAATTTCATACTAATGATTCAGATTGTATTGAGAAAGTCAGCTTGGAGTTAGCGCCTCCTGGCATGTACCCTAACATCTAATGGGCTGTCAAATTCAGCATTTCACCCCTAAAAAGTTCACATAATCTGCTATTGGTAGAGAAAGGAAACAACCATCCTCCTTTAACCACTACAAATGAGATCGTTACAAAGAGATTATAGAAACGTCAAGTTTTACACTTACAATCATTATAGATTTTTCTTTTTTTTAAATCTCAGTGTGCAAGAAACTTGAAATTTCTCTGGCATTATCTTGTGTTGAAGAGTCCACAGTTTTCAAGACAAATTCCTCCACATCTGCTGCTTCTTGATTCTCTTTGCAGCTTCTCAGTGTGTCCCCCCAACCTGATCTACAGCTGTCTCCTGAACTCTGTTTATATCCCAGCTGCAATGGAGAATTTATCCCTGGGAGTTTGGGATGTGACCTCCTCCGAATTCTTAAGAATCCTCCAGTAGCAGGTCTGGGCCAAGGAATTGTGTTCAACACCGCCATAAATGGTTTGTTTGTTGTTTTTTTTTTTTATAACTTTTCTCAAGTGTAGGGAATTTTCACAAGTATTGAAAATCCAACTCTGTTCTAAATAAATATTACACATACTATTGTGGTTTGGCTCTGGAATGTGCCCCAAAAGTTTTATGTATTTAAATGTTAGTGGGCTGTCTATGGAGCCATGTACTGTTCCTGGATTGAGGCCTAGTCCGGAGGGGTGGATTACAGCTGTGTAAGTTAGGATTAAAGGCATGTAGTGGCCACACCTACCACACCTGGATGCAGGAGGGGCTGATCACTGGGAGGAGACCTGGAAGGATATATAAGCTGCTTCCTGCCTTCCTTGGAGGACTAGGACTGGGACTGGTCTCAACTAGTCTCAAATCGCCTTCCTGTTTGTGATGTCCTGAGAAGCTGCCTCCACCTCTGCTTCTGCCATGTACTTTGATTGCTGCCAGCCGCCCCTGAATGGACTGTGACCTTCTGAAACTGTGAGTTAAAATAAATCTTTCCTCCCCTAAATTTGTGGATGTCGGGTATTGAGTCACAGCAACGGAAAAGTAACTAAGACACATACTATTTGTTTACTTTGTGCATCTATTAACAGCTGAAATGATATTGTTAACACCTCTTATCTCTGTAAAGTCTGGACTTCACTTATTTTAAAATATTAAGGGTAAAACACTATCACTTCTATTTACATTTCAATTTTGTATATTTAATGTGTTGAGGAATTTTTATTATTATTGAAACAGATATGTGGCACTACATAGAATAAAAATCTAATAGATCATTACAATCATAGATTAATGCCATGATCTTGAGAAACAATCTGTCATAAAAAGCAACTATTTTTATATTGTGAACTTTTAAAAGATCTTTAATTAGACAAAAAATAAAATTAATTGGCAAATATGTTGCCACAGGAGAAGGTCTGCAACCGGAGAAATTGGAAAGTAAACAGATGCAGTTGTTGCTTCTGTCTCAAAAATTGCTTCCAAGGGTTGATCCTACCAAGACTTTGAACATAAGTCAACATAACATTAATACTGTGCACTGATTTGAGTTATTTAAAAGGTATGCACTTTCTGTGAGGTATTTCATATATTTATAATTATAAAATTAATAAAATTGTTAAGAATCCTCAGTTTCCAACAACTTTATTTGATCTTCAACAATTTTTTCATATTGAAAGAGAAAAGGGTAGGTGTACATGTAGAAAGAAGGAAGCAAAGAGGAGAAAGGGAACAAGTTCATTGTTTCATGAGTGGGCAATTAGCCCATTTTCAGGGCTTAATTTTTTCCCACTAGTTTTATTAATACACAAATGCAATACATAGTGTTTACAATGAATTTGGGTGTTTCGTCCACCTATGTATCATATTGACTTTACAATCCCTTCTCATTTTCTACCCTCCTACTCCCTCCCTATCCCTTCCCCAAACTCCGGCTGTCACTTCATATGGGTCCAAAGAATGTCTGTGTTCTGAGTTTTCCAAGTCAGAGAAACCAGTATGTTTAACATATTAAGCTTCCACAACTAAGTCATTTCAGAAAGAAACCTTTAGTGAGCTTCTCAGATTCAATCAGCAAAAACTAGATTTTCTCTTCTTTCTTTTTTTTCTTTCTTTCTTTCCTTCTTTCTTTCCTTCTTTCTTTCCCTCTGACTCTTCTTTCTTCCTTTCTTTCTTTCTGTCTTTCTTAAGCTCACTTTCTTTTCATTCTGTTTTCTGACCCTCGTCTCAGTGTACTACCAGCACTGAATTGAACTAATAATCCTCTCTAAAATTAATATCCTTTTAGAAATTTTACTTGAAGAGGAGCACCAAAAGGTTTCCATAAAAGGAATGGCTTCCAGAACGTTCTGTGAAATGGACTCCAAGAATGCATGGTAGGACACATTGTTTCTTTAAAAAACATTTAATGCTGTTAGTGTAAAAATCATATAGTCTCAATGTTAGAATTCAGTTCTTGATGATATTGGTATGTGTTTTCATGTTTTTATTTTCTGCGTGCGCTCATGAATTTTTTTTTTTTTTTTCTGAACAGACTGAAAATAATTTGAGGGCAGTATATAATCTGGGTTTGTGGGTGAACAGAATTTAGTAGAAAACCAGTGAACTGTTGACATTTTCTTTAGTACTGATATTAGAATACATTTTAGATTTTATAGCATAGTATTCAACTCATCAAATATACATTCTCATACATCTTTAGACGGCCTTTATTTTCTTCTTTTATAAAACACTTTTAGCTCTAATTCCCTGGGGCGGTGTAGTGTATTTTTCTCCACCTCAGCCTGCACATACTTCACTGAATGGATCTGTTTTGAGAGAATGTGCCTGTATGTTGAATGCAAAGCATTCTTTCTAGCATTTGTCTGTTAGATGTCAGTAGTACCCCTCCCCAGTTTGTGACAACCCAGAATATCTCATGACACACCCAAACTCCAAAGCACACAGCACAGAGTAGGGGGCCTGAATCACCAGCAGTGTAATGAACAGGAGCCAGTCCTTGGAATTAGTTAAATCCAAATTTAAACTCTTACGCTGCAATGGATTTATCTTGGGTAAACTACTTAACCTTTCTGGGCTTCGGTTAATAACAATTATCTCATGTTTTTGCTGCAAGGCATAAAGGACAATATACAACACACATATATAAGCTTACACATTAGCTTGTCTGGTGCCTCAAATATAGTAGGTACTCCTTAATTCTTTCAACACTTGGCTATGGGCCACTTTTCTTAAAGGATAAATTCAAGGACATTTGCATTTAAAAGCTTTACTTTTATTTCAGACCCTTTAGCATAGTATGTAATAGTCTAGAAATTTCATTCCCACTCCTTACCGGAGTTAATTGTTTTCTCTCTGGGCTGTCACAGCTCAGCACTGATCTGTCATGAATTCCTCTCACCAGACCAGAGGTAAACCATTTGTTTATTTTTCTGTAATAACTCTTCCTGGAAATCAGGAAGATTCTTGTTCACTCTTTTTTTCTGGCTACTTATCTCTGAGGCGGGCTTGTAACCTGAAAGTGTGTACGAACGGAAGCATTGTTCTAGGTATGTATTTCACGGAGCCCGCTGGCGTGGCCTCTCAGGCATGGCTACCTTTGCTGGATCTTAGTGTTGGACAGTCTGCTGCTACACGGGGCATTCTCAACTGCAGAAAACAACAGGTCTCAAAACAAAGAGAAGTAAGACATGTGACAACAAAAATGAGTATACACACAAAATGAATTTTGACGTCTTTGAGGCTAATCTTTTATGACTGATATCCAACTCGCCGCTGGCAGTTGGACTTGCTTTCACTGGGCGTTTAGCTTTAGGTACACTCTGAAAATAATTTCGTTGCGATTGATCATTGTGTTGCATTTATTTTTCACTTAATTTTATGTCACCTGTGATTACCAGAAATGACAAAATGTCTGAATGTAGAAGCGAATGTGAGAAAAGCAAGGAATAAGACCTAAAGCCAAGCAAGATAAACAAGATAGAAACAAGTTGGAAGGGGGTCAAGGAAGGATTTGAAATGAATAGAGAGGTGTGTAGCTAACCATTCTCACAATTTTATAAAACTTCAAAAAATTCGCCCATATGATTTCTTGTCTGCTTTAATATGCCATGGATTTCTTAATTTATATCATATAACATCAAGTAAATATGCTTCTCCTTTTGAATTTTATTTTACCTATGTCTGTCTTTATGGTATTACCACATTTAGTAAACTCACATGCTGATGTCAATGTAAAAATTACATTTTTTTTCATGTGTGTGCTGGAGATAGAATACAGTTTTCACACTAAGCTACCATTCCAGCCCCTTTCTTGTTATTTGTTTAAGATAGGTTTTCACTAAATTGCTAAAATTTCCATATTGGTCTTCAATTTGGAGATTCTCTTGCCTCAGCCACTCAAGAGGCTGAGATTATAGAGCTGTGCAACTGGGCCCAACAAAATGTGTGTTTTGCTTCCAAGATTATTTTTAATATTCTAGGTCTCTTATATTTCATTTAAATGTGGAATATTTTGTCAATTTCTGAAATGACTAAGCATCTTATAATTATTATTGCATTGAAATAGAGATTAATAAGAGACAAATTCATGTCTTAAAAGTATTCTTTTTAAAGCTAAGCATGGTGGCACATGTCTGTCATTCCAGCATCTGGGATGAAGAGGAAGGAGGATTCCTCTGAATTCAAGGCCAGACTGAGCTACTCAGTGAGTTCAGAACAAGCCTGGACTACACAGTTAGATCTTGTCTCGAATAATATACTTATTAATCAAATAGAGCATATCTCTTTGTGTAGTAAACTTCTATAGTATATCTTTATTAATTTTAACTTCTTATATTATTGTTTTACAATTTTTATTTTTCATGTTAACACATGTCTGGCTGAGATTCCTGGGAGATATTTTATGGAAAACAGAATTTTGACGTTTGCAATTAAATTCTGTTTGTTTACATCAATACATTATAATCTTGTTTACAGATTTTGGCCTGAGCCTTTTTTATTTCAAGGCTGCATCTAAGTATAATTTGGAACACAGAAAGCCTGAACATTTAATGTATACCACTTATTGACATTTCTCCTACAAGTTAAAATTCTATAAAACAAATAATATGATAAAACAATGTCACTTACATTGAGGTAAACTATTATTTATGCCCAAACTACCTTGTATTATGCTTCCCTATGTCTTTATGATGGCCTAAAAACTCTACTGTGATTTGTCACTGACCTTCTAAGTTCTTTATTATTTTTTTTCCATTTTATTGGTATGCATAAGTGCAAAATTTAAGATTTACATTGAAGTTGAGCATTTTATGCACATACATATCTTGTCAAGGTGACAAGGGCTTCCCCGCTCTCCTTTCAATCCTCCCCCTCTCCACCCCCACATCCCTCCCAATCCCACCCCTCTAGTTCCCTCTTTTTTTCACATTAATTTCCATGAGATAGTTGTGATCTGGGACTCTCATATCAGAGAGACCATTCAATGTTTCACCTTCTGCTTCTGACTCACTTCACTAAGCATGATGTTCTCAAGTTTCTTCCATTTGCCTACAAAAGCCTCCACACTGTGGGACTTTATAGATGCATAGTATTCCATTATGACCTTCTAAGTTCTTTGTTGATATTTTTTAAGCCTTCTCAGCATTAGCTCTCTTGAACACAAATTCATATTCTTGTTTTTCATGAAGGCCAAGCAAACATAAAATTTAATGAAGCAATGCATATGCCTTTTCCCCCAGAGTTAATACTATAGATCATGCTTAACTGTAAAATGTTAAATTTTTCATCTTTGCAAACAACTCATTGATTTTTCACATACACATAATTTCTGTATTGCCTGAGTTCAGTGTTTTATATTTTCCTTCTCTCTTTTGCTATTCTGTGTATGGGCCTAGGAGCAATTTTTTTTTTTCCACTGATGTATCTAAGGATAAAGGAATATGCAGAACACTATGAGTATGAGAAAATTTTTATTGGAGAACCTAATTAGTAACATTTTATATTTATTTATGATGATTTTTATAACCATCCATTATTCAACGTATGTGCACCTTGATTTTCAATCTTTTTGTCTTATTATCTCATTGTAGCTTCAAATTATCCCGTCACACTAACTTACTTTTTTAATTGGAACAATTCTGATTGAGGGAGATTTTTAACAACAAAATATCTGTATTTTACAGAGATAGTTTTTGGCCATCCAGAGAAAAGTAAGATTCCAAAAAGACACAGAAGCTGGTAGAATTGAAGACAAAAAATAAATTCTCACTATCCATCATATAATGCATATAAACTTTCTGTAAAAGTATGTTTTTGAAAGAATAACACCACACATATTTCAAAGTGGTGGTTAATATTATAATCAAATAATTAGTTTGGTGTAATAGGCAATTTTACTGAAACAGCAGCACTTTATCTGTTGCGTGTCTAGAATATTCCTGTAGACAAGATATATCTATATTCTTTTTCTTCTAATATTTATTAGTATATATGCAATATGCTATAATTATTTTGAGAGTGAGGATGTTTTGCTCAGGTACATCATGACAATGTTGTAACTCCTTCCTCCCTCCCTTTCTTGGCCTTCCCACTTCCTACCTCATTCCCCCTGGATTTTCACTCTCACATCAATTTGGTTTTATAAAATGCTTATATTTTAGGATTTTCATATTAGAGAAAGCATGCATTATTCGATCTTCTGCATTTGACTCACTTCGCTGAGCATAATGGTCTCAAGTTGCATCCATTTACCTACAAAAGTCTACAATCTGTCTTTGTAGAAGAGTAGTACTCCATTGTGTACATATACCATATTTTTTGTATCCATTCGCCTGTGGATTATTTTTTGACATCTTCCACAGTTTACTATTTTTAGTTGTGCTTCCATAAATGTGAGTATACATGTATGTCTGTTATATATAGCTTTTAACTCTTTTGGACAGATACCCAAAAGAAGTATTACAGTCAAGTCCAAGAGGAAGGGAAGAAGTTGTATTTATCCTTCAAGGGACTGTTCCAGAAATCCACACTTCCTGGGCCCAGCCTCAGTGTTCTGCCTTTCCAGATTTAAGCATCTAATGTACCACATGCCTGTAACTTATCATAGGCTACATACTGTTTTCCATCACACACCCATGATCCACCTCATTCCCATAAATGAGCCCTCCAGACTAGGCCTGAACCTCATAACATCACATGTTTCCTTAGATAATCCATCACATCCAACTATATGACACTTTTGAGGTGCATTCCAGATCCAACCCAAAATATCTAATACTAAAAACTCTCTTTTTCTTTAAACTCCTTTAAGTTTTTCCATTCACTAAAATGTTAAATTGTCACTATTACCTGTTGCACTATCATACTTACTAGTCTTAACATTCAGATTTTGTACACCTTTATGAATATACTGATAGCTCACAATTTTAGCTTTACTTAGTTCTTTGAACATATCCTTTACCAGTTCCAAAGTGTGGATTTTACACTTGCAATGTATTAACTTCTAATAAAACACACACATCATTAGTTTTCCTGACTCAATTTCCTATTATATACTTATTGTGCTCTAGTTTTTGCACACATTTTATATTCTTCCCTAATATTTTACAATAAGATCAATTTTTAATCAATAAAAGTGTGAACTTTTTTCTATCTTTGATACTACAGAGATCCTTGACATCATAGGTTCTACCTCTGGTTCTGTGAAATGCAAATAGTTGTGAGAATTGCCCAAAAACATGCGTGTCCACACTAAGAAACAAAAGGAGCGTGCACATGAAACCAGAGTGACAGTTTTTCATTTTTTAAAGTAAGCGTGATTGTTATTAATAACTTGCTATAATATTTGTTTACAGTGCAGAAGAAAATCGTCTTTGAAGATCAAAACTCATTCATGTACCACTTCTTGAGGAAAATATGCTTCATCAAATGAAAGAGCATGTTGCATTTACATTTTTATGTGATAGAAAATTGAAAGCAATTGAGATAACAATTCAGTTGCAAGGAGAAATAACTTGAAACAAACTAGTGAAAAATTAAAATTGATCTCATTTAATTACTTCAATTATAGATTGTAATTATAATTTAATTGTGGTTTAATGATAGCGAAATAATGCTCTCCATGTAAATTAAATGGAAAAACATGCTAATTTTTTTATGTTCGACCTGATTGAAATTTATCAACACTACAATTCCATAATGCAATTAGAAATATTGTCAATTCTGAAATTTATGACTTGTCTGAATCACATGGGAACTTAATCATGTACACATAGATTGTGCATATACTGTTTCATAACTTTAGATTGAGTTCTTAAACAATTAATTTTAATTAGAGTATTTTGTAAAAGTAAAAATGCATGCCCAAAGACATTTTATTTTTAATATCTAATAATTCTTTTTTAGTATCCGATACTTTAGGTAAATTGATGAAACATTTCAAGAAGTTCTTTAAAATGTTGTTCAACAATGGATTAAATATGCTAGGCAACTTAATTGTAGCCATACAACTGTGAAGCTACGGAAAGCACAGCTGTATTCATCTTCGGTTCATAGCCAGCTGAATGCAAAGTATGTGTTTTCTCCTTTCTTTGTTTAGAAGCATTTAAAATCCCCAAGGGTATAATCAGTCATTTAATTAAATATGAAAATGTCCCTGTGATGCGGAAGGAGAGTTTTGAAGCCAATTTTACACCAAAATATTCATGCAGTATTATAATTTCTTGCCATAATTAGGATCTAAATAATACTGTATCAAATAAATATTGATATGAAAAGTATAGCCTTAATTACTTTTAAGATATTTTATAGATGTTTCTTTGCATGTATTTGCTTTTGGGATTGCTGTTTTGGATTGTTTTATTTTCTTTTATGGAATCGAAACAGAGCCCTTTGGCACTTTTTACTTCTCTTTCTTCTCTCTCTCTTTCCCTTTCTTCTCTCTCTCTTTCTCTCTCTCTCTTTCTCACTCCCTTTCTCTCTTTCTTTAAGACAGCGTCTCTCTCTGTAGTCCAAGCTGCACCTACAGTATTCATGTAGCCAAGCTGACTCTGAACTTGTTTCAACATCTCTACTTCAGCCTCCTGAGATCTGGGAGTTTACATAGGGCTGGGGAATTAACCTCAGGGTCTTGTACTTTTAAAAATTAATTTCTATCTTTTATTTATTTTTTTGTTGAGAAAAGCTCTCATTGAGTTACTAACTTTCCAAGGCTCTGCTTGAATTTATATTTTGCAACAGACAAAAAGCATGCTGGAATTACAGGCCCATGACACTGGGCCCAGTTTACACATGTATTCCTAATGGACTTAAATGTTCTACGAAAAGCTTCAAAGTTACTGCGAAAATTCTCCATAATAACTGGCTTCAAATAAAAAATTATTTTCATATAGTATTCATAATTATATTTCTCTATTTATAGTTAAGCAAAATTACATTTTAAGCATTCAAAAAGTATTCACGTGATTGCATTGTTTTAGTAAATAGAAGTGTTTTCTTTAACAGAGAAAACTTCAAGTAGGATCCTGCAACAATGCCAAACTGGTGCAGCGAATTCAATGAACAGGTAGTCGAATGTTCATCTAAAGAATACGTAGCATAGGAGAGATTGTGCTGTACAAACCTATGATTCCAGAGCAAAGCTGATTTCATGTATTTTGGTTTTACATAACGGATAAGAGATCCTGAAAATGTGCCACTTTAGTATGACTATCCTTTTAAGTTAGATGTATGAAAACCTGTAGATGCTGGAAGAATATTTGATCTCTAGTTTTCTCCTGGAAAAAGAGAATAAAAACTCCCATGTGAGAGATGCACTTCTAATACAGGGGAAGAAAAAACAAAAACACAGAAAACTTGTCAATGGAGACTATAGCTGAGAAAATTTTGTATAAACCAACCTTGCTGAAAGAAATGTCACCTTTCATCATGTGTTTTATTACTTTTCCACTTTATGCTCAACCTAATGTAAAAATTATTTAAGTTTTGTTACTTTGGATCTTTATTTCATTAAAAGATCAACTTCATGCTTAGTGAAGTGATGATGGGGGTTAAGGGGGGTGGGGGGTGAGGGCCAGAAATGGAAAGGGAATAGAATTGTAATGTTGATACTATATATATATATATATATATATATATATATATATATATATACATATATATATGCATGAAACACTCAAGCTCAGTGTAATCATTTTGTCACACACACACACACACACACACACACACACACACACACATATATATATATATATATATATATATATATATATATATATATACATGGAAAATAAAGAAATTCCCACAGCTACATAAAAATGAATTTATCATTCTCTTTGATCAACTTGATCCCAGGCCAAACTGGAGACTCCACATGCATTCACTCAACATTATTAACAAGTAACTTCATAAGATTTTGATATACTTTTTAGCTCACAAAACAAGATACTATAACTGGAAATCAATGTCACCAAATTAAAAAATCAAGACATAATCCCTAAAACATATCTAATATATATCATCACTATACTGAAAAATAAGAGGTTAAGGAAGAAAGGAGTATTAGAATATTGGTAGGGTATTCATTTGTAGGAATTGTTCGCACAGAATCTGTCTCTGAAAAAAAATTAAAGTGAAAGATTGAGCCACAAGAAAAATGAAGGATATTACTAAGCAAGGAAAGAGAAGTGAAATGCTGTTAGTGAGGAATCAGCTATGCATATGGCTTTTAAGTAAAAGTGACAAGGAAAAAAAAAATGGGACTAAAAAATTTAGAAAACATATGAACACTGAGAGAAGGTGAATCATGTAACACCTTGTAGATCAGGACTACAAAAATATCACAGAATTAGATAAAAGACTAAATAATTTGAAATAAAAGATTAATTTGATCTGAATTAATTATTTAATATATAATTATTCAGAAAATTTAAGGAGAAATGGGCCCATAGTTGAAACATAGAGATCAGCCACAATAAATAATTTACATTCATTTAAATAGATTTTTAAGATACTTCAGTAGAAAGCATAACAGTGTGTATTCTTTAAGTTGATTTTAATTTTTACCTGTTTTCCAGAAGTAAGTTATGTTCTCTCTGGTGGTATTATGAAATGTGAGTTTTTCTTTTTTTTTTTTTCTCATAGGTTAAGCTCCTTCCAAATGATCTACAAATCCATGAAACTTTACATTAACAGGAAGTCAGAAAAACTGTGAAGAAGTATACCCACTAACAAACTGTACTTAGAAGTGTTTGTGTGTGTGATTTTACATGTAAATAAACTTTAAAAAGGGTAATATTATGTCTTTATATTTAAACTTGATATTCACTTTAAAGTCTGCTCTAAGCTCACTTTAAATAGAGTAGAATTTTAAAACGTTAGAACATAGCACTAAAAAGCAACTACTTAATTAGTTATCCGGTATTGGAGAAACAGGGAGCTTTACATAAAGAACCCTGGCGGAAGCCAGGAAGGACAGTGCCTGCTTGTATATCTAGAACTCTGGGAGGCTGAGACAGGAGGATAACTTACTAACTTAATGACTCCCATTTTGAAATAAAAAAATATACACTTCAGTACATATCTATGGGGTTCAGTTCCCAGTACTGCACACACACATATACACACACACATACATGCTCACATTAAAAAAAACATGGCCTTAAAAGAAATGATAAGTAGATTTTCCCTATAAAAATCAAACAATGTCATGATGTTATTGACATTAATTGAGAGTATAATAGAGCCATTTGAACATATGAAGGCTTTTATCTCTGGCAGTTGAGATATCTTCATGCATGATGAAACTCTGATGTATGTGTGAGTGGGAACTGCATAGCCCAGGTGAGTAATTAATAAACATGAGAAGCATTTAAATTTTCTGACATTTGTGATTTATTTTGTTTAATGCTTAAATTTTTCCCTCTTTTATAAAATCAAAATTTTGATTGAAGCCAAAATGGTGAATTAACTGTACACAAAAGATTATATATATATATATATATATATATATATATATATATATATTACACACACACACACACACACACACACACACACACACACACACACATATATATATATATATATATATATATATATATATATATATATATATGAATAAAATTAAAGTTGCATACACTGGTAGCATAACTCACCATCTTCCAGTTGGTACAAATGCAACACATTTTCTTGCTTTTTGGTGTTCTGCCAAATCACGGACCCTAAGCTCCTTTATAAAAAGGATATGCTGAAACTTACATTTACCGCTTTTACCTCTGCTTCAATTCCATATAAACTTTCATAAGCTTCTTCAGCCCCTGGTCCACCTCCTCGTCATCGTCACTCACAGAGGGATCACCGGTTCCTGATAAGTCTGCTTCATTTTCTTCAACATATGGAAAAGCCTCCTGTCTTCGTGGTGACTCCTGCTACTTTTCTTGGGAACCTGGACCAGCTGTGGTTGAAGGACTACCGTCAGACACACAGAACTTTAGCTGAATCCTAAACCAGAGGAGCATTTTCAGATGCCGCTTTTCTGGGTGTTGGAGCTGCAGGACTTCTACCCAGGTTTCTGGAGCCCAGTTCTGCAAGAATCAAGAGTACATAGTTTCATTTCTGCAGCAATCTGCATCTAAGGCAACATTTTCAGTTCACTAAATAAGTTCTTCCACATCAGTCTCCAATTATTTCCTTCCAAACATCCTCCAAACAGGACCTTATGAGCTGTAGGAATGTATCTGGATAAATCGTCATCCACAGGATTAGAGAAGCGGGCATTCGGCAATCCCAGCGGACTGATCCTAGGCGCAACTGCTGCTGTAGTGTGCCTGTTTGTTCCTTTGATGGCCAGGTGAAGATAAAGTCCTCCCATAGAGTACAAACGCGTGCACTTTCGAGTCACTTAGTCCCCTTTCGAAGCTTGATCTTCAACTTCACATTCAGTTCCTTGTCTTTGAAGTAGCAATCAGGGCGGGCTAATTGTCAGATGACAGCACCAGGAATTACAACGGAGAGCTCCCGTGGTAGAGAAGCGGAGGGCAGGTGCGGCCTGCTGGTAGATGAGCTTCACACGCGCTTGTAAAGACCATCTCTTGTCACTCTGCCACTCAAAGTCTCGTCAAACTGTTTGATTTCAGTTTCTAAACTGTTAGGCTGCTCTGTAGATGGTTCAAAAATCCTGAAAGTGTTCTGGTAGAGTGGGGGCGATCCTCGCCGCATTCCTCACAGGACTCTAAAAAACCACTCAAGTGTCCTGATGGGTAAAATCTGGAGATGCTGGCAGACAGCTTAGATATTAGACAGGAGCCTTCATTCTGAGCCAGGAGGACTGACGGGAAACTGGCCTTGGATGCAGCCGAGCACCTGCTCCCTTAGCCCCGGGGAAGGGGAGTGGAACAATCAGGTCGTGCCCTTCCGGATACGCATGAGTGAAGAAAGGGAAGCATAAATATGGGCAGTATCATTTCCAAAGCAAAGGCCAATGATTAACGGCAGGTAACAGCATCCTCTCAGATACAATAACAAGTCCAGCGTGCTTCCAGTTAATTCCCTGGCCTATAGTTTCTGGGGAAGAGTAATGAGTACAAGTTTCATTAGTCTTTTTAATATATGAATAAAAGTAAATATTTGTTATAATAGCTAAACACATATGTATTTATACTATTATTACTCTAATACTTGGAAAAAGTTCATTTGGTGATAATAAATACCTTTATTTTGGATTATGTTTGTAGTTTCTTAATAGTATTTGTAAATATTTAAAATGTGAAGACCACAAGTATGTAGTCTATTTTTCCTAAATTTATAGTAACTGAGCAAATGCTGTCTCCTCACTTTTTGCATTGATCTCATCCTTCAGGAATCTTAGCTCTTTTCTGTTCCTTTATATACTGAAAACCAAAACAACATATGGAAGGAAGCATGTATTCATTTAGCATAAGTAGAATTCTAGTTTATCATGCTACTAAAGACAACAACCAGAATTTTGTCTTGTTTGAAGTAGGAGTCTAATTACAAAGAGGCTTTGCAAAAGCGATACTAAAAGACTTTCAGAACAAAGTACAATAAGGAAAATGTTCAGACACTTTTCTATAACACTGCCTCATGATGCTGGCTTTGGCCACAGTCCTGAAAAGCTTGTTGAATGAAGGTACAGTGATGGCTCATCCTTTTGCATTTTTCATCCAGTCAACTCAGTATTTTCCAAAATTGCCTATAACTCTTCTTCGGAAATTCACACTATAAAGAGGTTTCTTTTTTCTTACATTTTCATTGTGATGGGCAAACGCACCCGGTACTGACAGTTCCTTAACCACATGGCTTCTTCATGATACATAGCATCCTTAGTATAATTAGACTGATAATAACATCTCTTTAAAGTCACCATGAATGTTAAATTATTTAAAGCACTCAAAACATGGGTTTAGCCCATTATAGAGCTTATAAATCTTATTCATTTGCATTATTGTTGCTAATCAGGATGACTTTTAGAATACAGGATTAAATGTTTCCAGGAAAATGTGCCACAGTGGTTATGAGGGGAATTAGAATTAGCTTGCATTTTAATGCGGTTTACATATTTCCATACAAATGACTTAGTCATTGAAAATTTCATCAAGGAACTTTGAATTCTGTTGGACCAGTTAATAAAAAGCCAATATTTCAATTAATGTACCTGAAGAGTACTATAAAAGTAGGACCAGCTTCCCCGAAAATGCTGCATATGTGGCAAATTTGGGTTTAACATTTTGGGCATCAGTAGGGTTTTACATAATAAATTTAACCTTATTTTCAGTGAGGATGTCTTGTGCTGTTTTATGTTCACATTTCAGCTGCTAATTTTCCTATCGGTGCCCTTCATTCGTGAAGTTATTTGAAAGGATCACGCCCAATAAACACCCGATCAACAGGGCTTTTTTTGGTGAATTTTCAAGTTACACACAGACGCCACAGAAGCATTACAGAAATAAAGAGATGAACTTTAGGCGATGGAGATGGAGTGATGAAAAGGTAAACAGCATACATTATAGAAATCCACAGCGAAAAATAACAAAAGCGTATACAGAACCCTTCTATTATGCGGTGCTGATCCACAGACAGTGAACCAAGGCAAGGGAGCCCAGGAACATCAGGCCACCACTCAGGAGCTGACACCACTTTGAAATTGGAACTGCTCCATTGTCTATGGAAATCATGTTGCACTATAAAAAAGCATTACTGTCTGAGGGATGAGATAGGAACAAAACATGAAAAAGACACAAATATTGAATGAAAAAACAAGGAAGGTTTTCTGAAATTCTTTGCCAAAATACATTCTGATAATTTTTAGGATGAAATACCATAAGATGTTATATCAAATCATACAATGAATCAATCTGGTGGATAGATTGGTTCAGTGTTTTCATCTGGATATAAATGAGATTTCCACTATAGAGAGCACTAATGTTAAAATACATATCATTTAATAAGATATTGATGCTAACAAAAGCTCAAATCGCTATATTGATTTGGAAGCCATTTTCTTTAGTTAAGTTTAGCCATATCCTCAGGTGTGACAAATATCATGTGATAAAAATCATGGTTATTTGGAATCTTATAGAAGTAGGAATCACTTATGATTCACCTGAAATTGAAATGAAAGTTTTAGGACTTTCTTCTTTTTTATTCTGGTGGGTATAAATCTTCAGTATCTCCCTTTCTTCCCAAATAATTGGAGCTATCTACTACTCTATCTCTCTGTGGCTTCCTCCTTTACTTTTTTATCTTTCTGTCGTTTGAGAAAATAATCACACCTAGATATTTGGGGCAGTAGTAAAAATGTTTAAAAACCAGATTGAAAGGGAGGTCTATTGATAATGCAATTGATAATGTTCAAACACCCTTCACACAGCTGAATGAATTAAATTTTTTTTTCAAAAAAAATGGAAGAAAACTAGTAGAGAAATATTCAGAAAGGTTTCTTGTAGAAGTGCAGTACAAAATCACCGAGATGTGTTAAAAGCTAAACCCAAAGCCAAACAAAAACTAAAATGGTGTAGTTGTTGAAAAACACTTCCACCAAACCAATGACATATGATTGTCCTAAAATCCCTACTTCTGAGAAAGAAAATATTGCTGCAATCTAAATTGCAGCCAGCGATTTTATCTGCCATCTGGAGCAATACAAACTAGGCACTTATCTTTTATCTAATTAACAATAACAGATTTTATCACATTTCTAACATTTTAATCTCATTTTTGTTTTATATATTTAAGAAAGTATAAAATGTGTATATGACTTTTTAGGAGAATACATGTGCAGCATAACATGTTCCGTAAAGATCTACTTACATTCCCCCAATTTTACCTATCTGAACACTAGTGACAATTATATATATGCTTGTCTTTTGCATTTTATCTGCGTACACACACCTACTAGGTATAGAACTGCATTTCATATGGGTAGGGTTTAAGATCGTACATATATAGAACTAAGTCATGCTTTGAATCTTTCATTCAAGATTATGTTTCTAAGAGACATGCTGGTAGCTTTTGATTGTAGTTAATTCATTTCTACACTTTCTAATAATCCATTGCATTGTCCTACATGACTTTTAACCTTTTACTTTTCAGCCTCTTAAGAACACAGCTGTTTTAAACATCTTTGAATACACTCTAACTCATGGTGCAAAATATTGTAATCATTCAAACGTATTGTGCCAAGTTGAATAGATTTGGAAACACCCAACTGATTTGTAGAACAGTGTTGGGTGTGATTGACACTGGAACAGAAAATGAGGAAAGAAGTCCTACTCCTGGCGTGGGTGGAACCAATCAATAAAGTGGTAGGGCAAGCTAAGTGAAAAAAAAAAAAAAATACAAGAAAGGTAGCATGGTTTCTTGTGAAAGATCATCTGGCTGTGGCATCCTCTCAAACCATCGTCGCTCTCAGCTTCTCTTCTGAACACGGATCTCAAGTGCTGGTGGTTGCAGTCTTCAGGGCTTTGCAACTACCCTTGGACTTTGATCTGCAGTGCGGACTCGCCCCAGATGTCCACAGTGAGAGTCCAGACCTCCAGTGGTGCACTGGGCTCTTTCATCTTAATATCTGAGTAGCTGCTGGACCCTCCAGCTCTCCCAGGTACAGGTGGCTAATTTTTATATGTACAATTTCTATCATTTTTATTTTTCCATGAATCCTTACAGAGCATGTACTTTTTCTGCATCTGGTTTCTCATACAAGCAAGATAGGTAACATTAAAATAAAAAGGCACTAAAGAATCTACAAAATATTGCCATATTATTTTTTTTTTGTATTTTGCATTCAAACCAGAGCAGACACAAATAATGTATCTTTGTTTATGCTAAAGAGGAAACAGCTGCTATGACTTAATTAACTTGCCTTTCTCACTAGCGGCCTTTAATTAGGGCACCGCTAATTAATGTAGTTTTCTTCCACGGGGCAAAATGGAATTGTTCTTATTTGTATATAACCTGAAAGGATATGCCACAAACCCTCTGCTTTTAAGTACTTAAGTGTCCTATATTTGAAATTCAACATCTTTTTAAGACATTTTGGGGAAAAATGCAATTGTCTCAGAATAGAAAATGACTCTGCACTTCCTTAATAACTGAATTGTCTCTTTTGTTTAACAAAGAAAATACACTCTCATTAGCTAAGTTTTCTAGTATTTGCAAAATTCCAGGATATATAAATATAGTGAAATAAGCTAATAGAAACTATAATGTTTTTGTGCTAATTTACGTTCATTACATATGTAAGTTGTAGGTAAATTCTAATTTAAAAAATTTCTTAAAATTTAGACAGAAGGTCCTAAAGTGCATTTTGGATACCTTATTTCTATATGTTGTGTAAATAAACAACTAATGGAAAATAAAATATTTTGAGCTTTCTCAAATCACATATGGATGATTCAAACTGCTCAAAATTGTACCATCTTTCTTATATAAGATCTGGTTTTGTAGTCAGATAATTGTACAGGTTCATAGACCATGTCTATTAAGTAATTAATTATTCTTGTTTGAAATATTTAAGACAAAAAGTACTTGGTAGTCAGAACCAGTTCCATAATTTTTATTGAATAAATGGATAAAAATAATAAGTGACCTTTACAGTCAGGTCAGCTGGAATAAAAATATGAACAATAATGTGAGAATGGATATCAACCATGTATTTTTATGATAGCACACATAGCTGAGTCCATATGTGCACAGTGGATAACAAAAACTAAAAGAAAGTGCTTCAAAAGTTGTAGGTTTTTGACAAGTTACTGAATCTTTTGCTCATTTATATTGAAATAAAAAAAGAAATTTCCGCTCCTAAGAAATAATTTTAAATGCAATTCTATAGGAACATAAAGTTGAGTTGCGATGATGACAATATTTGTTTCTCAAGTCATTCTTCTCCAAAAATAAGTTCCCAGCTGTCGAGGATGGAAGTAAAAGCCCAAGGTAAGTGTACAACCTGTGTAAGTGTGTTCTGCTTAGATTTTAAAGAAACTGATGCTACATTACATAAACCATGTTTTCTCTCAACCAAAACATAGTCATATATTTTGTATATTATTATTTAACCATTAACATTTTAAAAGAATGGAACTCACCCTATGAGCAATAAGAAATTCATTTTTATTCTTTTTGCAATATATAAATACATACAATGATAAAATGACTGATTCAGTGTAAGAAGGCAGAATCCACTGCCTAATACCAACAGGGAAGGATATGACAAAAGACGGAAACCCACAAGCCAATGTACGTAATAACTGTAGATGTAAAAAATCCTCAAGCATCCACTCACAAAATGAATCTGAAAGCACACTAAGAAGATTATGCACCCTGATCACGTGGATTTCATCCCAGTGCCACAAGGATAGTTCAACATGTGAAAAACAAAAAATGAACCACCACGTTAACAAAATAAAAGAGAAAAGTGACCATCTCAACAATGAAGAAAGGGCATTTTATAAAATGTAATAAACCTTCATGATAAAAATGCTAAACAAATTAAAGAATAAATAATCATAGACTAATTAAAACTGTATGTAACAATCCCACAGCTAACATTCTCCCAGATAGAAAAAGTCTGAGCAAGACCCGACCCCAAAAATTGTGTATCTGAAATCATAATTTTTAGCTTCTGTATCTCATACCACCACAAACTAATATTGAAGCCAGAAAATTATACATGCAAGATTAGTGGAACAGAGACTACAATACTAAGCTTTTAAAAAATTATAGAATATGAAAAAAATTTCATGTATTTGTGAAAAAAAATAGTGTGGCAACCAAATATTATATACAAGAGATTTGTTGCCCTTCCTTACAATTATCAACAAATAAGTCAATAAAAATGATTTTCTACCATTTGTTAGTTTGATTCCATTTTTTTAGTTATCACCAGTGTATCATAGTATTTTTTAAAAATTTATAAAATTTGCTGATTATATCCTTATAGGTTATGATATTATTTTGAGAACATTTATTTGCTATCATTAGTAGAAAATATTGTTAACATTGAATTTGAAAAATGACATACACAAGGTAAAATATATTGATACCTTTATCATTTTAAATTGTGTTGAATTCAAAGAAAAGTGAAGACGATTGCAAATGGATTTACACTTATAGGACAAGCTGTATAAAATGTATGAAATTGAGGTTTTGATTTCTTTTTAGTTTATATTTTCTTTGAAACTAAGTCTCACTCTATAGTCCAGACTGGTTTTGAGCTCACTATGTGGCCCAGATAGGGCTCGACCTCACAGCAATACTCCTGCCTCAGCCTCTCAAGTTCTAGGATTACAGGTGTGTGCCACAATGCCCAGCTTTCTGTTTTGGTTTTCTTCCAAAGGAAAAAAAAATAGACAAGAAGAAAGAAAAATAACAAATTAACGTGTATGAAATGAATAAACTTTATTTCAAATTGACTTTAGAAAAGGTTAGGGAAACAAGGTTATAGAAGAGCACAATGCTGACGTAATGAGAAAAGTTTTCATGGTGCAAGTAAGTGTGGTTTCAGTTGGGTGTGTGGCAGAGCCCCATGCTCCCTGCATTAAGGAGACTGAAGATCTTAAGTTCAAGGCCAATCTGGACCACCAAATCAAGTAAACAAACAAGGAAGTGTGATTTTGTGGTTTTTCTTAGATGCTTGCTAAGAAAAGGCAAATGGCGACACAGATAATGTTCATGGGTTTCCAGGCTTTTTGGAAGGAACGTACATGTTAAGAAGCATGTAGGTGCAAAGACACTGGCCAGAAAACTATAATTTTAAATGAAAAACAAAGTGAAACAGGGGGTTAGGGTTGGGAGGGGTGGGTAAGGGAAGGATCAAAAGGAGAGTGGGAAAGTACTAGTCACCTTGACAAGATACTTATGTGCACAAAATGCTCAATTTCATTGTAAACCTTAAATTTTGCATTCCTACATATCAATAAAATGTGGGAAAATTCTGTGGGGCTCTTGAAAATGAGAGAAATTTATGATAAAAATAAAAGGAGTTATTGATAGAATGAGTAGCACACATAATCACCTGAAAGAAAAATAAAGAATGACACATTTGGGGAGTAAAAGGACAGTCACTATAATTTTAACACAAAGTGATAGTGGGCTATAAAGTACTGCGAAGATACGCATGGGGAAGTTTATAAATGGATTCTTGTATTTATGGAACGTTCAAGTATGTAGACTTCTTCCTAAGGATAATGTAAGTTCTTAAACACTATTAGGTAGACAAATGGAATGGAGATATTTGCATTTTAGAACCATTTTATGTCTTCCCTAAGAAATATACATTGTAAGAAAAACAGAAGTGAGAGGAGTTTAGAATGGCTGTGGTTATCTAAGTGAAAAATGGTAATAGACATGCAAATGAACACATGCCAGGTGGTGTGTGGAGAAGGAAATGCTGTAGCAACTTTTTTGGAGAGAGGATCAGGGGTTTGAAAACTTATGAATTCTCTAGGTAATAGTAGAAGTTGTTTCAGTTGGTGATGCCAACTTCGTGAAACTGAATGAAGTAGTCATTCTCGGAGAGAGAAAAACACAAAATGATTTATTTACTTAATTATTTTTTGTTAGAGACTGAATGGGAGATGACAAATTTAATCTGGGAATTGTTATAATGCAAATTTTCAGGACTAGATAGAACATGTTTCTTGAGCAGGAGTTTAGTTTATGGCTTCCAAGTATAATAAATAAGCATTCAATATATTTTATAAAAGAAATCTATGACCATGTAATAACTGACTGAATGCACATGATCACTACTATCTGGGAATTTTGTTTGGAGAGAATTTGATGAGAAAAAGAGAAAGAAATCATCGTGTGTTGTCAAAGAGATACACAAGTAGGGTGTTGTAATAAAGTTGGAAGAAACAGGCATACTGTTTATAAAGAATAAATGAATGGTAACATTAGGTATAATATTTTAGTGACAAAGAAAAGAAAAAAGGAACAAAAATAATTCATTGCATTTTATTTTTAAAGTTCTTTGATAATTATCAAAATCAGTTTGAGTAAGATCATATAGATGACAATCGGATTGAAAAATATTGAGGAATAATTAAGAAAAGAGAAATCTGGGGTCAATTTTGGTTTCTATTTATATGAAGCTTACATAACACAGAAGGAAATATGTACCAGTAAGTAGATTTGTCAAGCAGTTAATGTCCTTTTTCCTAAGATATAAGATGAAAAGTTCAAATGTAAAAATCAGATTTTAAGAAGTGAAAGCTAAACTTAAAGGTAATTAATATGATAAAATATTTTTAACTAAGGCATAGCTTGTGTTCCAGAAGCATAGGATATTGAAATTAATTAGAAATACACAGTAAGATTTCCTAGTGTTTAAATCAGACTTTGTAAGATGGCCAATAATTTGTAATGTCATTAAAGATTCATATATTACTAGAAGTTGTTTATTAACCTGGGGAAATTGATCTTTTTTTTTTTTTTTAAAGAGCAACCCTTTAAAAATAAAGGTCATGCCAGTGTGAATGTCGTTACAGTTGCAGGTGATGATGAAGAAATGAAAGAGGTTCTTACTCGACTTGAGTCACCGTGGTCATTGCCTAGTGTGATAAGAAGTGTTGCTGAGTTGTGGTCTCAAGAGGATGACACCTTCAAACTCTGATAGTGCAGATGTGAGAAAATGCAAACCTTAAGATTTCTGGACACTTTCGGGGTCAGTTATCACTGTATGTAGGTACAGAGAATCCTCAATTCAGTGACACTAATCTGGGTCATTTTCCCTCACAGCACCCAGAGTCCTTTGCTTAAGACAATACAGAAAAGTAATTGCAGTAAATCAGCATTAGGGTGGGTTTTTTTCTGTATATAACAGATATAACAACGGACCATATTGTCAGAAATGTAGAGAAAGATCATAAAAAATTGTTTAAGGAAAGAAACGAAGACAGATACAGGGAATGATTGAGATTAATGACTAAAGTCCAGAAACTAGAGGTTGAAGAACTGTGTAAGTAACAAAATTAGATTACTGGAATGAGAAAATGTACAGTTAAAAATAAAGAATTTGAAGCTACCGCTCCAGCACAGCGCACTTGTGAGTAATGGTCCTATAGAAGTTAGGATGAGGAGAGTATTCTAGGGCATCACTACTGAATAACGTTAAGGACTGAAAATTTTAACCATGACTGATAATGGTGCTGAATAGTTTACCCACTTGATTGCGGAAATCCTTGCGAATGGTAAGCTGTCTTCGAGTAGAAAAGAACACATGAATCAAATAAAAATAGTGGATAAAGAGCAAGACGTTGGTGTGAAACCTCGCCATGGTTTTCACAGACCTTGGATATTTTGTAGCATTTCCGTTTCTCCAATAAAATGCTATCCAAAAATGTATTTTCATCTGAACTGACACAAAAGAAACTATGACCTTGTGTGGCAGACACCTGTCTTTCCAGCATCCTAGGAGGCTGAGGCAGGAAATATGAAGCTCCCAAGATCAAAACCAGCCTGCCAACTTACCCAAGCCATATTTCAAAGAAAGAAATAAGGAAATAACGAGTAAAAGAGAAAGAGAGAGAGAGAGAGAGAGAAAGAGAGAGAGAGAGAGAGAGAGAGCACAAACAGAAAGAAAGGCAGGCTAGGATATAGCTAATTTAAAAAGGCCTGGATTCAATTCCCAGAACCACAAAAATAAGTAAGCAATTAAACTGCATATGGAGATTTTTTTAACATGTGATTTTATTTCTTTTTGTTGTAATTTTAAGCTAAATTAAAACATTTCTATAGGCTACTAAACTTGCTGGAGACTCTAGATATTGTACTTAAAAATTAGACCGACCTCAAAGAATCTATAAAGTGATTGATAATTGATAGCGATAGTTTGAAATTGCATACTTTGTGTATTATATTTTATTTATATATGTTTATAAGATTCCTTGTCAATCAGAAATTAACTCCTCTTCATTTTAATAGGTACTTGGATCGAAAATTTAGAACTGAGTATAATACCGTCTGTCTCTCTGGATATGAGCACAAGTGGAAAATACATGAAAATACTGATATTCAGAACACAGAATAGAAGAGATAAGGGTCAATATTACCTAAGAGATGGGGAATATTATTTGACCTGTGTGTTTGTTCTGGGTGATCTCTTTGAAAGACTTTCTACTCCATAGCTCAAGGTGGAGGAATTCATGAATCATCTGGCAGACTGTTGAAAATGAGCACTGTGTTGGTTTTGACAGAGAATATCCCAAAACAATTCATGTCTTTGGGATATCAACAGGAAAAACATGGCCTTGTCCAGGCTTTCCCCAGCCTGCCCCACCACCGGCCTTTGGCAATGCCCACGGGCAGCAGTTTTCCAGCTAGAACTTTTGACCATGCTGTCATGACCAGCCATCATGAACAGACTGAGAGCTCTAATGTGTGAATTAAAAAAAAAAAAAAAAAAAGAACTTTTTCCTCTCTGAAGTTGGGTGTGTTATGCTTGGTGTAGCAGTATCAAGAAAGAAACTATTACAAAGGGTAAAAGCTAAAGGTTTGGAGAAACCTAATTTGCAAGATAAAAATAGCAAGAAATACACAGGAAGGCAGAGAGATGGACAGACAGAAAGACACACACACTCTGTTACTTATTACTCTTCCATGTGACTGAATATAAGACATGCACAAATTAGGGAAGGAAAAGTTCATTTTAGCTCACAGTTTCAGAAGGTCACAGTCTATTCAAAGGCTGTCAGCAACAGTGGGAGTCTGTGGCAGAGGTGGAGGTGGAGGTAGTTCCTCCAGGCATTGCATTGGGAATAAAAGTCCCAGGAGGAAGGGATGAAGCAGCGTATATCCTTACAGGTCTTTTTCCAGTCAGCGATGTACTAAGTTGAATCCCCTAATTTAACACTCACCTGTAATTAATAAACTTTCATACTCCTTTTTTTTTCCACCACATACCTATAATCCACCTCTCTGTGTCAGGCCTCTCTTTTATCCCCCATTTTATTGATATGTATTAGTGCAAGATTTAAGGTTTACAATGAAGTTGAGGATTTTGTGCACATATGAATCTTGGCAAGATGACAAAGACTTTCCCACTCTCCTCTTGTCCCTCCCTCTGCCCTCCCCACCCTCCCTCACCCATCCTACCCCCTTGTTTCACTTTGTTTTTCATTTTAAGTTCCATAAATTTGTGATCTGGGTCTCTTAGAAAGACTATTCTCGTATTGCACTTGGTTGTATAGATTATTCATAGCATCGAAATACTTGAGACTTCGGGGAGCATTTTAAAATGAAACCACACACACACACACACACACACACACACACACACACACACACACATGCACACACATCATACCTAATATTATCTCACACTTACAGAGTCAGAAATAAATTTCAATTCACACAACAGCAAATAGAGTAGAAAAAGAGAGCTCTCTCACCAACAGAGCATGCAACCACAGCTCTCATGTTAGGCAAAGCTCCACTTACAACTACAAAGCATTATATGCAAGAACTGGATTGTAAAAAAAAAAAAAAAAAATCCAAACATTTTACCAACATCATAGAAAAAAGTCCAAGTACATAAGTATGTCCATAAGATTTAAAATCACCCGATACAAGTTGAAAATTATCATAAATTTTGGCAAGGGAAGAAGAAGGAGGAGAGATGAGGATAAATACAAGGAGGACAAGTAGAGAAAGAAGATCAAGCTAAATATGCAAATATGTAGCAGAAACAAAAATCTAACAGTAGAACTCTGAGTATACTTCAAAGTGAAACATAGAAACAAGATGTCAAAACACTCATATTTGCATCTTACCTGTTTAAACATCTTATTGAATTGTAGCAGATATACAAAATACCAGAAATAATCTTGAAATCTGGACATGTAAACTATGTGGACATGTAAACAACTAGACGAGTGGAACTTCATGAAGTCAGCACGCAGAGCTGCCCAAGACACTTGTATAATTTAATTTCATTTTACATTGTATTAACTTAGATTCACTTAGGATGAGATTCTAAAAAAGTTCTAGAGTACTAGAGAGAGAAGATAATCCAAAGGTCTGGAGACAGGAAGACACACTCCAATAAATTTCTCATGTATTTCTGGGACACTCACCTGTCCAATGTATGCCCCAGCAGGTCAACGGTACTATACTGCCTTAGCTGAAGCTTCAGACTCATTAATGGGAAAAGCACTATCACTCTCATAAACTTGGTTAAGGTCCAGATGAAGACTATAAATAATTTTACAAGAAGCCATCACCGATAGGAGTAACATGAATTTCACAAAAATGATTGCTTCCAGAGCAACATAAAGCAAATATGAGGACCCACTAATCAGAAGCAAAGTAAATTTAAATACAGTAAGAGGCAGCAAGTGCTAAATCACATACAGAATGCATTGAGATAGAACAACTCTGCAGTTATCGATTAGCGTTGGATAACTATGAAGCCACACCAGGGAGTGAGAAAATCCTCAAGAAGTGGATGGACATTAGTTTGTTCCATGATTCATAACGCTGTGACTCTACAAGAAGCTACATTAATTTATAGAAAAACTCTGCAACACTGACAAACGCATGCTCTAATTATTATTCTAATGGCACAATTCAGGGCAAAGTCCAATTACAAAAGTGACTGAATGCTAGAAAATAGAAAATATTCAGAATTTCTGAGCATAAATAGTCCTTCACTTGTCACAGTGACATAGTGAGCTTGTGTATCTACCATGTAATTATTCAAGAAATTTTAAATGCATAATCCAAGGAGTCTTAAACCCTGGCAGCATTTGTTCTTAAACATGCACATTTCAAGGCACCCTACAATTTGGCAAAACTCACCCTTAATCTTCTTTCATGATGGCATTGTTTAATTCCTTTTTATTCAGAAAATTATCCAAAAATATAGAAGTGAAATGTTAGTATCGATCATAGCTTGAACTATACTATAAATTATTTTATTAGTATAATGAACACGTATTAAAGTAGCACATGTCTTGAGGAAATGCAGTAGTCAATGCCCCAACTAGACATGGAAAATTCAGAGGCCTTCTAATGTGTTTCCACTATACTTAGTTGCTTTAATTACAAAAAAAGATGAATGAATTCTAAAAAAAAAAAAAAAAAAATTGTGAATCATGGTCTTCTTAGATAGAAAATATAACTGCAAGTGCTTCTTCACATACCCTCAAAGCTGGGCCATCACTTGTTTTGTAGCCATGAGACTGGCTAATGTGTCTTATCTCTTATGCCAAATTACATGTAACACTATGGTTGTTTTCTATCATCTGGCTGGGGCAATGTTACAATTTCATGATTTTGCCTCAGGGCCATGTCAGTTCCATTATTCTCATCCTTAATCTCTCCAGTGCTACTTGACATCTGGTCTGTAGGCTGACTTCTGTCCATAATGAGATAAGTGAAATTCTACATTCAATTTATGTGCTTCTTTGTGACTAAGTAAGAATTTTAAAACCCATAATTGACTATCAACCAAACTTTGAGAATCACTAAGTTCGTTGATGTATTAATTGCAATCCATACTCTAGTCAATCAAATGTGTGACCAAGCAGATTTGAGCATAATAATAAACTGTCCCACATCAGAGATGCCTGTAGAATACAAGAGGTGTTAGGTGATGAGGAGTGAAACTATCCCTTTGGACAGAGTAGGTTCTCCAAACTGGGAATTACATTGAATTGTACACAGTAAGTATTGAAGAAAAGCAATCGTTAGTGAGATTTTAAAATGAACTAATAAAAACTACTGGTGGTTATGTTACATGGCTAATCCATAAAATTTATATTTTGAGTACAAGTCAAAGTAAGACATATTTGTGTGAGATTTTCAGTGCTTCAAAAGCTTTATATTTATAACCATACGCACTCAAACAGAATATTATGTCATCTTTAAATGTTTTCTAACAGATATCAGCCTCGGGGGCAGCTCTTAATAATCAGGTGAACAAGATCAAGCATGTGTGTGTGTTTTGTATTCATGTTCTGTATATATAATACTTTCCTTTCATTTTCTCACCTTCACAAGGTCTCATTAGCAAAGCTCTCATGAAATCTCATGCTCACTAATACAGATTTTTTTTTTTCTTTCCTGGAGCTAGTGTGACTATTGCCATGGTCTAGGTTGAAAATGTCCAAACTGAATCATTTCTGATATGACGTCCTTCCTCTAGGGGCAGGTGTGACTCACTGCGTAAAACAAATGGCATTCTTCCTAGTTTTATTATTAATTATTTTCTTTATTTTAAAATGTATTTATTGAGTCAGTATCTTGTCTTGACCTACAGGCTGGTCGTCAATTCAAAATATAGTCCACACTGGTTTCAAATTCATGATAATCCTCCTGTCTCGGCCTCTTGAATGCTGGTATTAGTGATATGTGACATCACACCTGGCTGGCTTTTGTGTGATGCTGAAGAATCAAATTCAGGGCCTTGTGCTTGCTGGGCAAGCACTCTAAGCATTGAGCCATATCCCCAGCCCTGTTACCTTTTGAATTTTTTTTTCTTTTTTTAAAAAGCAAATTGTATGTTCTCACCATAATTGATTTCTATGATAGATAACAAATTTCCCTTCCTTCAGTAAACTATTTTGTTATTACTATTATCTGTTGACTTGTGGGATAATTTATTCCTATTTACTTCACGCAACACATTTTTTCTTGAAGGACCATGACAGGTCTGATGCACTGTGTTCATGTTCATAGATTATTCTGTTCTCATCGCACAACCAATTAGAAAAGCCACTTACCCAGTGTTATGTAGCACGCCCTACTGTAAGGTTGAAATGTTGCATGTTGGATGATAGGCTGTAGTATTCTATGCATTAAGAAGAATGCCTCTTCAAGGAATCAAGAGACGCAGTTATGTGAAGTGTAGCTCTTTTGCTATTAAATATTAATGATCCGGTAGACTTTTCTTTTTCCTTTCTTTTCTTTCCCTTTCTTTTCTTTCTTTTCTTTTCTTTTCCCTGTCTTAGAGACTCTGGGTTTCTCCAGATTAGAAGTCTCAATATTATTTTTTTTTTCACATTTAAGTTTTACTAACATATAATTTAGCTATACATGATAATGTATTATGCAGGAATGTTTCAATTTCTGCACTATGTACACTGATTAAATCAGAATAATCAGCATTCTTAATAGAAAAAAATTTTCAGGTTGAATTAGAAGTTCAAACAACCACCTGGGCACAATTTCTCTTTTCATCCCACAGAGCCAATAAGCGAAGAAAGTAATAATAGTTACGGCTGAGAGTATCGATTCCAATCACCAAACAAAATTGTGCTGCTGATATACAATTGAGGCAAAAACAAGAATATTTCTTGGAACCAGGTCTTTTTGTGGAAAAATACGAAGACAGAAAGTCACTTCTATGTCCACAAATGAAAATTACTGGGGACAATAGGTAAGACCTCTGAGATTTCAAATCCTTCAAAGATGAAGCCTTGGATCATTTTATAATGTTGAACACCGATTAAAGTCAAAAAGAATATAACATTCACAATGAAATAAATTACTTCGAACCTTGACTTCCAAGTACAAAAATGGGAAATACAGTAGTTTTGCTTGTTGTTTCTCATTTTTTACATTTTTTAACCAATAATAATTATTTTTCTGTTTTATTTTTCCTTGCTTTTTCCTTTTATTGTTTTTAAATAGTAATCTTTTTATGTTTGGGTAACTCTATGTTTTAGCTCCGAAACTGCAAGGGCATTCACAGATGTGTTTTCAAACCTAAAAGATTAGATGCAAATGACCTAGCTCTGCCTAATGACCAGACACCTAGTATGAAAACCAAGACACTGGACACATTGCTTTCTCTCTTTAGAGTGGAAGGACTTTCATGACTACTCATGAAAAACGTAGATGGACCGTCTTCAGGAAACTTGCTGCTTGTACATACAAGATGATAATTACACTGATGTGCATGAATTCTGCCTGTGTGACTTCTCGGGCTCTGTTACTAGGCTTTTTTTTTTTCTCCTTAAATAGGATCAGCATGATCAACTGCGTCACAGTCTAGCTGTGACGGACATCTTTGTAATATAACTTAGTGTTCACAATCATAATGTCACCTGCTTTTGTCTTGTCGCTCAGAACTTCTTTGGGTACTCTTGATCTTGTTTTGTTTCCATGTAAATTTTAGGAGTCAGGTGTGGAAGTAGTTGGCAGAGTCAGAAAAGGAGCAGGGAAAGGCATGTGAAGTTTTGTTATATTTGTGTACAAAAATTTTGCGTTTGATGTAACCATTGCATGTCGCATATACAAACTGATAAAAATTGAGAAAATTATGTCTTACTTGTAGAGTAAATATCATCAGAATGTAGTATAAAATATAGCATATCAATATGCAAATTCTGTATATTAATATCTTTCAAAAATGAGAGGCAATAATTTTGTACAAGGTATTTCCTTTCTGTTCGTTTGGAGCTCTCTCTTTCTTTTAATTATATGAAAATATCTTTTTTGTTTATTTTTGAGATAGAGTCTTATTCTGTTGCCTAGGCTGGTCCTGAACTACATGGCCCAGGCTGGCCTCGGACTCATGGCAATTTTCCTGCCTCAGCTTCCCAGGTGCTGAGATTGTACGCGTGCACCCACACCCAGCTTTATGCAGCAAAGGAAAATCAAACACAGGGCCATTCACTTGGTTGTCAAATACTTTAACTATTCCTCCTTCCCCATGAGATCATTTTTATAAACACCTAAAATTACTGAGAAGATCCAAGCTCAGTGGTAAGAGAAGATGAAGCCACACTAGCAATGCTTATATGTATATTCTGTTGGACGGAAATGACGTGAATGTCTCCCTGTTATCCTTAGTTTGCCTTGGATTTACAGAAAAGCAGTTTGCTATAAAGCATTAATATACATTGTTTGGTGGCTATTCACCAAATTCATTCTCCTTTTCATGCAGCAACTTAGTACAATGCCAGGTGGTATATTTTCCTAAAATCAGTTTATATTAGTAAATGAGTTTTTTTCTAAATTCTGAATCATAAGTGGAAAGTATGAGCAAAATATGCTGCTCAGGACAATAAAATCAATTATGATAAAATTGCAGTGTTTCTAAAAAGCTAATTAAAACCATTTTGAAAAGAAAAATAGCCACTATGCTAAAATATGAAATCATCTTTACGTGTTGATATATCCACTTTCTATATCTACTAATTTTTGGTTTTTCAGTGTGTTGCATAGTATGTATTCCATACATTAAAATGCTTAACATTAAAGTGCTTTCTATGAAGCAAAATCTTATATGTAAAATGTGTACATGTGTTGTAGTGGTTTGGATCTGCCATACCCCCAAAAGGCCTCATGATTCTATGGATATTGTGTGCCATTAGGAGGTGGGGCCTGGCCTGGAAGGCGTGGGTGCTTGGGGCTTGACCAGGAGGGCATTAGCTGGTTCTGCCTTTCCTCAGAGTCAGCTTTCTGTTCTGCCATGCTGTGAGAACCTCCGTCTCTGGAGCACCGGTTCTGGTTCTGGTTCTAGTTGATGCCTGGCCTTGTGATCCCACCATTCTCCAGCAGTTCACCTGTGAGTGGGTTGAGAAATTCTGAACCGTGAGGGAAAATAAATCTTTCCTCCCTAAAGTTGTGCATGTTGGGTATTGAGTTACAGCAATTGGAGACAGGTATCATCAGTTGTTGAAGGTGACCAGTTAATAGCATGCTACGGTACTAGGGGTTTGCTGTAGCTTGGATGAGTGTCCTTTATGTGTTCAAGGATTGGTCTTCAAGGTGGCACTGTTGGGAGATGCCAGTACCTTTGGAATGTGGGGACTTAATTGAGCTACTTAGGTCACTGAAAGCCAAATCCTGAGTAGGATTCTGGCTTCTCCACCTGTCCAGTCTTTCTCTTTTGCTTCCAGGCTTAACATGCACATGACTTTGCTCTGCCACTTGCTGTGCTGCCTTATCAAGGGCTCAACGCAAAGGACTGTTTGATCATGGATCGGAGCTTCCGAATCAAGACAAAATAAACCATAAGTTAATTTATGTTCTCAAGTATTTAAGTATATTAATGATAAGCTGAATAAAAATATTCAAATTCATTTATGAACCTTAAAATCTAATATTATACTGTTTCCCAATACTAAACTCCAGTTATATATGCTGTCTTTAATTTTTATCACATCCTACCACCCTATCTGGAAAATAATTCCAGATCTCACCTCTCAAATTAAAAAAAAATATCATCTCTCTCTCTGCTCCATATATATATATATATATATATATATATATATATATATATATATATATATATATATACTGACCAAGTAAATACAATTTACTGGATTATGCACAGGAAAATACCTAAGCTCTACTGTTTCTACAATGCAGTTGTTTTTTTCTTCTCAAATATTTATTTCTAAGGTCTATTTAGTTTCCTATGATTCTGTATAAAGTTAGTAACAGCAACAACTAACTCCAAAATAATCATGTAAACTGACAAAAATATGTCCCGGGCCTCCCATAAACCTGTCTGCTGCTATGAGAAGCCAGAGATACTTGTCACAGTCTAAGTCGAGATTATGCAGAAATTTACATGCTTCCCACAACAAAGACTCCTACAGGTGTCACAGACCATGGTAAATTCTTCCTTGGGTTCTTCACATGCCTGCCAAAATGTCGACTTGGGACCCTCTTGAAGAAGCCTTTGAAAATGCAGCCAGGGTGAATTTGTTGCCTCTGCCTTTTGCCTTAATCGAGTGATTTTATAAGTTAGTACAATAAAATAATAACAATGAAGCTGAACAAAATGAAATTAACATTTGTTCAAGCTAACGTTTGCAGAGGTCAAAGTCCTCTCTTCTCCAGCTGAATGACTTTGAAATATGTCATAATACAATTTGTGAAAAAATAAAGAATTACGTTTCTTTGTGGCCCAATCCTTCTACAAGAGAAATTTATAATACTGAGTTTTAAAAAGTGATTTCTGGAGAAGATTTTCTAAGATTCCATAAAATTCAAGTTGCCAGCTGAAATAGTCTAGGAATTATCAAAGGAAATCTTTCCTTTATGTTTGGTCTCACTGTTTAAGTTCAAAAACGTTTAAAACCAACTTCAATACAACAGGGCGTAGAAAGAAAGTGTTAGGAAACAGGAACAATGATTCTGCCTCGAGAGAAACCTGAACAAAACCAGAATGCTTCCTGGTAACCCTTAAAGGCTTTGCTATCAGGTACTCTAAGTAATAGTCATTCCATAGAAAGGGTCCGCTCCTTATTGTTTAAGCAAATTATATTACATTGTTTAGAGATTGTATCAGAATTACTGTAAAGGGTTATGAGTGGATTTTCCAGAATGGCACATTAACTCCAGCATGATTGATTATTTGGTTCATTCTCCCAAACATTTTTGTCATTGACAAAGCTTCTCGGAATATACTAAATATTCCAGTGAGGTCATGACAGAAAGCACATGCATGTATGCACTTATAATGTTCTGCTTGTTATTGTATATAAATGTTCTTTAAATGTTTATTGAAATGCTTATTTTTAAATAATGAAGATACTCCATCTTCACATGGAGAAATGAGAGACTTAAACACATTATAAATCTGCTGTGTAGCTACTTCCTTGTTATTATTTTAAATGACTTTCTTAATTAACTTACTGTAAGATAAGGAGTTTGGAAAATCATTTTCTTATATCTTTATTCAAATAAAAGAGAACTCACTTTTTTCTTTTCTTGAAGACATTTATCTTTGTATAAAAGATATGTGGAGTTTCTCTTTTCTTAACTAGTTTCTAAAGTCAGACTGTATTTGAAATTGAGAATAATATACTCTTAATATCATCTGTTTATATAAGATGCACCTCTCCTTTGATAAGATTTCTGTATATTGATTTCCTGTTTATATATCAACTCTAATAATATTGACCAGTATTCTTAGAACTATGAAGCTTTAGTTGTTTCACAAAGAGTCTAGGAGACTACTCCTGCAATTTTAGGTCTGATAACTTGGCTCAGTATTTTTATGGGGTCATAGCTGTACAATGATTCTCAATACTTCTGTTGTGCAAAAAATTATTTCACTTAATCTACATTGTAAAATTAAATAACTTAAAATCAAGTTTTTCTTGAACTTTCAAGTAGTGAGATTTCTTTACCATTTTTGTATCTAATTACACCTTTAAAAATTTACCAAATGGTACAAGGTATTAAAAATATGTAAAAAAGCAAAAACTACTAACTCATCTAAACAAGCCATGATTATATAAACATTAGAATTTTCATTTATGTGTGTGTGTGTGTGTGTGTGTGTGTGTGTGTGTGTGTGTGTGTGTGTGTGTATTTATGGGTTTATTAGTTTAGATTACAGAGTAAGGCATGTGTCCAACAAACAATCTGCAGACCATGGAAGTCTGATAAGGAGAATGATGTCCTGTGGCCATGATAATGATCAGAATTCTTCCAGAAAAAAAAGCCTTTTATTTAACTTCAACTTTTATTCCATTCAAGCTACAAGTGTCTTAGTTGATGGTAATCACATTGAGTCATCTTTCCTCAATTTGCTAGCCCACTCGAAAGTCATCCACAAGCACACCTGCAACTTTGCCCTACTGATGATCTGGCTGCTTTATAAACCATTTTTCAATTGATGGCATGATACTAGTCATACCAGTGTAGACTGGCTAATAACATTCTCTCATGAAAGCACGGGGTTTCTATGACAGCTAAATGAGGCTACCTGCTCCAGGGAACACAGGGCCTTCAAATAGATCTCACCTGTTAACGACCCCACCATTATTAAGTACTGCAACCTTAGGAATGAACCTTCAAATAAACAAACTCTTGGAAAATGCACTAAAATCATATTCGATCTATAATAGTTACTTGTTTCTCATGTTATCTATGTATTGTGCCTGTTCTGTATCTCTTATGTCTTTTCTTAGCAAATAGTACTTCATCTGTGGGAAATATTGCCTCAAGCACAATCAAATACCTTGATAGCTTAATTCAGCATTGCCTTTTACATTCTCAGATAAACTGGAGTGCTAAGCATTACTGAAAGTCAAAACACTTTCAACATATCACAGGGAGCTAATTTCTGAGTACTTTAATTATTATTGAGTCCTCCAGTCTCTGTTCAAAATAAAACTTGTTATTTCTGACTGAGTTGAAAACAAACAAATAAATGGGGCATGGCCTCTGTGAAAAATGTTCCCATTGGTCACTTCCTCCTATCTAAAGTCATATTAGTGTCTATTTCCTCATGGAGTTATCCAATGTTTAAATATGTTTATGCAAAAAACCAAAATATTAAATTAAATAAAAAGATAAAATCAACAAATCTAACGGCGTTAACTCTAAGATCTTACAATAAGTATTTTCATTCTTCAGAATAAAAGGTCAGATGAGATGTTTGGCCTGAGAACTTGCAAGAGTACATAAATACATTGTTTGTATCTTTCTGCTCCTACTCAAAATAATCAAAATGTTTACAAAAAGCTATCTTTAATGAAAAAAAAGTTTCAATACTTGTGTGTACTATATTTCAGAAAAGTACTTGCAGAATATTACTTTTTGAACTATGAACTCTTTAACAAATTCTTTAAAATATAACTTGTAGTAGCATCCTTAGAAACTTACTATCAAGAAGTTAGTTATAAAAACATAAAAAAACTATTAAAAATAAAACCGCTTATGCAAAATATAGTTGAAGTTTAAAAAGATAGAAAGTTCCTCATATGCTTAATGATCTCATAAAGTGCATCCAGAATGTATTTTATTAGTAAGAATCTATATTATTCTTTAAATATCATTTTGACAAATATTGTAAAGTTTATTTGTGTAGTCAAAAATTCACTGTAAAAAATAATTTTGCAAGAATTCCTACAGTGTGAGTAGGTAAGAGAAGATCAGTTAAGAGCAATAACAAAAACATCAATTCTGTGATGTAATATTTTGAGTGGACAGACTGTATATCCTTAAAAACAACCTGAATTAGCTTATTTTCCATCACAGCTCATGATGTAAAGAACACAATATTTGTTCTATGGGAATCAAATCATTTGCATATCTTTTAAAGTAAAAAGTAAACTTTAAAACTCCTAGCATTTATAGGAATTTTTGATTTCAAATAATTTTTCAAATAGGTTAATGTAACTTCTCTGGTAACTTTTATTATTAAAAGTGAGATCAACATGGTAAAGTGAGAACTTTCATTGGCTTCATGTGATAGAAATTTTTATGCATTGAATATACAATAATTGTTCTCAATTTTTTGAGGTAAAGGTTCAAGATTATAAACTATTCAAGATTGTTCTTTACTTTACAGAAGGAAAAATTCAGGGGGAATTGGGCCAGGGCTAACAAGTACAAATAATACTTCTATCAACATTTCACTAATCCATGAATTGCATGACCATATTCATCCACTAATAGTTTTTTTTTTTTTTTTTTTTTTAGATCTAGTGACTAGAAAAAGCAAACAAACAAATATCAGCCAGCTTATTTTCTTACTCCATTTAGGAATAATATCATATTTCCATTAAAATGTTCACTGAGCATGTGCAGACCGGAAGGAAACTTCTACAGACAGTAATCCAAATTCAAGTACAATTTCTCCATACGTAAAGATGAAATCTAATGGGCACACTTTTTTCCATGACCTGGTCTATGTGCATATAAATCAATGATAGTAAAACATACAAATCTTGACATGTTAACATTTTCAAATAAATTATTCCAAATCGATAGGTACTCATCCAGAATTTATTTCCTTTTCATTTTAATGGCTTTTGTTGCACTCTCAAAGATAAGCATGTATAATAAAATTAGTGAGTTGGAAGAGAATATGTAATAACTGTGCTCTAAAAGGTAACAAAATCCTTTGCCCCTAGGTCTTATCAATATAAATTCAACATTATAGCAGTGCAGAGGTGGGAACAGGAAAGAGAAATAAAAATGATCAAAAATGCAATATGTAAATACACTAATTTCTCCAGATGATTTTATGAATCACAAGTGCATACTAGCGGAAGAATTTAAAAATACTTTAGTGGTGCTTACATGAGCAGTTTATGTTATGGTTTGAGTCTGCAATGTCCTTCAGAAGCTTCATTCATTTGGATAATGATAAGATCATGAAGTTTAATGCTATCAGTGCATCTGTTAGAGATTTTGTGCTCTGTTGAGGGGTAGGGAATTGTGGGAAAGGGGGAGTCACTGGGGCCTGACTTGGAAAAGATGGACCCCTACCAGAACATCATTTAGAAGGCATGCCTCTCTCACTAGCTCCATCTGTCTCTTTCTGTTTCCTGGCTACCAAAGTACAAAAAGCATTTCTCTGATTGACAAGGTTCCCTACCAGACCCTTCCCGCATTACCAATCCCCTAAAATGAGACCTACGCCTTTCCTCCATAGAGCTCTGGGTGTCAAGTATTGTGTCCCAGAGATGATAAGGTGACCCATATGATTGATTTATGACTCCATATAACTCAAGTTCCAGGTTGCAAAAGTTCTATGTTAAATATTTGCTTTGCCCCAATTAGTTTTAAATTATAAAATTATACTTATGTAACAATACTGAAAGGCTAAATATTTCCAAATCATTATTAAATCAGTATAAGAGAAAACTATTATTGAATTAGATTCTAAATCTTTCCTTGAATCTCAGGTCAAAACAGTATCTTTGAAGCAAAAAGAAACTAACAGCACTGAAAAATTCATATTTCAAATCTAAGTTATGTTTTAGAGTGAAACTTTTTCTTTGGGAGATACTGATTTCCCTTCAGTTTTGGTCTATTTATGTCTCTTACAGAATCCAACATAGATTTATATATATATATATATATATATATATATATATATATATATATATATATATATATGGTTAGTAGAAAAGATTGTAAGTAAGAATTCATACACTGAGGCATTGGGAATCTGCAGAGCTGGGTAGAGTCGCTGAGAGGACTTAAACTTAGTGCTGTTTTCTATATCATGTTGGTTCTATGCTGAATAGTAAAACAGCAAAGTGGTGTGCTAAGATTTTAAGTCCCCAGAAGAGTTACATAACATTAGTGGCTCAGTAATTTAATTATTATTATGCCAACTTGGTTCAGATGAAAAAAAAATAGAAAATAATACAAAGGTGGTTCATTCAAAAAAGAAACATTTTTTTGAAAATTTATTAGAAAAATGTATAGAGCAATAGGAAACATTGGAGCTAGAGAAACAGAAAGAAGAGGGTACTCAAGATTGGAAGGTAGAAGTCAGCACCTGTGTTGTGGCTGAACAGACCAGAACATACCACATATTGAAGCCTAGAACCCTCACATTGTGCCTCTTTTTCTGGAGTCTTTGGTGACCAGAATAAATCTCCTCATCTTCCCACATCAGGACACAAAAACTGTAGGAGCCAGAGCCGAAAATATATTTTCCGTTTATTTTTTTCATTCAAGTTTCCCTGTTATTTTTCTTAAAAATGTTTTTATTGAAATTACTCTTTATTAAACGAGTCATAATATGAACAATATTGAACATGAAGAATGCACCTATGACTTATAAAGCATGCAAATCAAAAGTAATGATAAAAAAAGATTCAAATGAATCTCTGACATCAATGCATTGAGGGTATATAATTCAGACATTTAAAAATGTTTTACGTATGTTATTTTAACTATCTACTTGCCTACTTTTATTTGTTATTCATGTGATTTTCAAACTCTTTAACACATTAGAGACATGGGATTTGGGAAAGAAATAACCATCTAAGGTTGACTCTTTTTCAGAGGTTCCCCCCTTTCTTAGCTGACCATTGCCAATTTTTCTAGGCTGCCACTCATGTTGGGGCTTTTTAATACTTTTATATTTGTGGATTTCATAAGAAGGACACTGTCTACAGCCAGTCTTCGGCGTTTTTGCCATCTCACTAAGTGCCATTGAATCAGCGTGGCCTCATTTTCATTCCAAAGCTTCATCTCTTTTTCTTCATGCCTGCATACTATTTGTGTACAGGTATCACATTTTCTTTGATGATTCCTGTATGTATGAATAGGTAGGTTGTTTCCATGACTTGGCTATTATGAATTGCGGTACTATAAACAAGAACATGCATGTGAGTTTATTTCTTTTGGCACATGCCCAGTAGATCATGGAATTTCTATTTTTAGTTTTTAAGGAATCTTTAGACTGCTTTCAATAATGGTTGTACCAACTTGCATTCCCATCAGTAGTGGAGTAAAGTTCCTTTATTTTTTTTTTTCCCACAGCCTCACCTACACTTGTTGTTTTTTGAGTTTTTGGGTGTAGGCCATTCTACCTGGAGTGAGGTGAAACCTCAATGTTGTTTTTACTCGTATTTCTCTGACAGCCAACGATAAAGGACACTTTTGCATGTGCTTCTTGGCCATTTGAACTTCTTTTTCTCAGAAGCTTCTTTTCATATCAGCTGCCCCCTACTTTTATTTTTTTTTCCATTTTATTGATATGTATACGTGCAAAATGTAAGGTTTACAATGGAGTTGAGCTATTTGTGCACATATGTACCTTGTCAAGGTGACAAGGGCTTTCACACTCTCTTTTTGTCCCTCCCCCTCCCCTCCCTCCCTCCCTTCCTCTACCACCCTACCCCCTGCTTCACTTTGTTTTTCGTTTTGAGTTCCATAAGAGTTGTGATCTGGGACACTCATATCAGAAAGACCATTTCATGTTTCGCCTTCTGCTTTAATGGGATCATTTATTTAAGGTTTTATGTTTTTGAGTTCTTTGTAAATTCTAGATATTAATTCTTTGTCTGAAGTGTTATTAGTGAAGATTTTTCCCACTCTGTGGGTTGCCTCTTCACCTTGCTGATAGTTTCTTATGTTGTGCAAAAGCTTTGTAGTTTAATGTAGTCCCAGTTGTTTACACTTGCTAAGATTTCTTGTGCAATTGGTGATCTTTTCAGAAAATCCTTTGTTGTCCTTATGTCTTCTAGAGTTTTACCTATTGTGTCTGTTATTAAGTTTAATATTTCTGTTTCAATGTTCACTTCTTTAATCCATTTTTATTTGACTGTACTGTGTGGTGGCAGCTACGGATCTTACTTCAATCCCCTGCATGTGGATATCCAGCTCTCCAGGGACCATTTGTCTGAAGATGCTGTCTTCACTGGATTATTTTGGCATCATTTTTGAAGAACAGATGACCAGTGCAATGGCGTTAAGGTTTGTTTCAGTAATCTCTATTTTTTTTTCTATTGGTCCATCTGTCTGTTCTTATACCAGAATCATGTACATTTAATCACTGTTGCTTTGTAGTTTTTTTTTCTTTTTTTTTCTTTTTTGTCGTTAGGATTGTGATTCCTCCAGCTTTGACTTCATTACTTAGAATTGCTTTAGAGATGATGGGTATTCTCTGGTTCTGTATACAATTTATAGTTGTTTTTCTCTAGTTCTGTGAATAATGTATTTGGTATTTTCAATAGTATTATATTGAATCAGTATTTTATCTTTGTAAGGCTCTTTTGACAAGATTATTTCTTCCTATCCAGGAAATTGGATATCCTCCCACTTTCTAGCATCTTCTTCAATCTCTTTCTTTGGGGTGCTGTGTTTTTTTTTGTTTGTTTGTTTGTTTGTTTTTTGGTTGGTTGGCTTTTGCTACTTCAAAGGGGATTGTTTTCTTGATTTTTTTTTTTTTCTTCTTTTGGGTTTCATTGTTTGTGTATAGGAACTCTACTGATTTTGGAACCTGCTACCCCTCAGCCAATATAATTCTAAATGGAGAAACTTTGGAAGCATTGACACTAAATTCAGGAACAAAACAAGTCTGTCCCTTGTCACCACTACTATTCAATATTGTGCTTGAAATTTTAGCAAAAGACATCAGGCAAGAGCAAGGAATAAAAAGAATGTGAATTGGAAGGAGGGAAGTGAAGCTACCCTATTTGCAGATGACATGATATTCTACGTAGAAGACCCAATAAATTCCACTCAGACACTCTAGAATTAAGCAATAAATTCAGCAAAGTATCAGGTTACAGAATACCTGTTACTCTTTTGAAGACCCAACACGTCTAATGATTTGGTGAACTATTGACTTCTGTCCTACAAGCCTTTGGAGTCTGATGTTCTTCATGTCAACGGCATGGCTTTCCTTTGCATGGCATTCTAGAAACATAGTTCATACTGCTCAAAAGTTCTAAGCAGCTCCCAAAAACATAGTGAAGCAGCATGACATTATATGGGATGTTGAAATAAAATAAGATACATGAGTAATAGCTATGACAGCCAAACTCCTGAAACAGTTTAAGTTATTGAAAGATGAACCGCTGTTCTAGCAATTCAAAGTTACCAATTTCTGCTGGTTCTTTCTAATTGGTTTATCAGAGAAAAAGAAGAAAGGATCTTTTGGTCCACATTAAATAGCTGAATATCCAGTGTTTTGCTCTACTAATTTGTTCCATTAAAGAGATCACAGCTTGAATAGCTGCTACAGTTGGAGTCAGTAGCAAATTATCTGGATCATTCTCAGTAATGGATGCCTGTGGTGAGCATTCATATTACTTACTGACATCCTTGCATTTCATGACATTACTTAAGGTTCATTTACATTTTTCTTTCTCTATTTTGCCAATATTTCAATAATTTTCTTCCTAATTATCTTACCAAAATGCTTTATTTTATCCCAGTAAATTATCCACGAAGCAGTGTTAACCTCTTGTTCTTTCTGTATACCATTTGAGACTAATGGACAGTAAAATAAGCTGTTTGATGTGTAGTATTTTTAGAAGAACTGTCTTTCTCATTTCCCTTGTGTAGAACACCTGTGTGGTGCAGCCAAAGATTATGAGTCCTTAGCACATCTTGCAAACAACCAATCAAAAATCTAGTCAACGTTTATTTTTCACCTTTACTAAGCACTAAATGCACTTCAGTAACACCTGGATTATTAAATGAAACAATGCTTACAGATGAAGACAAATACTGTTCAAATACTGACAAATATTGTTCTCCCTATCCAGCTAAATTATTTTTAAGAATTCAAGATCTTGAATACATGACTTCCAACTCAGATAAAAATAATTGTACCAGCTTAACTTTAGAATTTTGAAAATTCAATTTCATGATTGGGAGCTGAGCTCAAACACCAATTTAGGGATCTCAACACTAGTTAAGGGTGTGTGGAAAAGTCACCAGACTTGCTTCCACAGGAGAATCCTCTTGTTCAGAAGATAACTAGATTTCTGGTGTTATTCTTCAAAGAACAGTGCCTGCAAGTGTAGGCTTTAGAACCCTGATATTATTGAATTTTAAAATAGTAATCTGCTATACTAAAATAAAAATAGTTAAATTTCAAGGACAATTAGAAATATCAAGATTTCTTGATTCCCTAGAACCAAATAAAGCCAGACGTGGTGGTGCATACCTGTAATTCCAGCACACAAGAAGCTGAGGAAGGAAGATTGTCATAAATCAAAAGCTAGCCTGCACTACATAGTTATTTCAGGACCAGTGTGGGCTGCAGTACAAAATCATGCCTCAAAAAATATAAAATGAAAAGACTTTTCATTGATTTATGAAGGCTGTTTTTATTATCATAGTAAATATTTAATAATCAGAGATTTTAGTATGTTTCTGACTGTCTTCAGTAAATTAAAACAAACACAAATTCAAATCAAAGGAAGAAATTATTAATCACATCTATTTGATAAAATCCTGGAAACAATCTACCTGCTCATCCATACAGGAATGGAATACTATGCAGCCATAAAAAGAAATATGAAGCTTTTGAATTAAAAAGGAGACACCTTGTGTCAATAACGCTCAGTTATAGAAATCAAACAAAAAAGAATGATTGTAGATCAGTGTCCCTCTTATGAAGTGCACCAAAATAATAACATAAAAAGGCCCCAACATAGATGTCAGGGTGGAAAAAGAGGAAATGGTCAGAGAGGAAAGGGATGATGAGCTTCTGAACTAGAAGTGGACACAGACGCTCACTAATTTCCAACCCCCATGTTTCTCATGCGTCACAAAATGTGAAATTCATGTATTTACAAAACAAATGTTAAATTTTATGCCATGTTAATTTTTTTCACAATAAAATTAAAGCAAAATAAAACAAAAACAAAACAAACAAGAAAAACAAAGCTCACAAAGCAGACATTTATTATCTCCTTTAATTTTACGATGGCTGCAAGCCAGTTGGGTCCTTGGGCCCTGCCACCCTCTACCAGGTCCATTCCTCCCATCTCAGTTTGATGAGCTGCGTGCCAGTCATCTCAGAATGCCCCACAGACACAGAAGGTTGCTTTCCTAACACTCTAGGTGCGCCATAATTCATAAGTCAATATGCTGTGATTAACAGTGAGTCACTCTCATAATCTTA